>PVJA010009354.1:42054-61066 GCA_004027025.1 Myocastor coypus
GAAAGAAAGAAAGAAAGAAAGAAAGAAAGAAAGAAAGAAAGAAAGAAAGAAAGGAAAGAAAGAAAGCAAACACAAGAACAGATGTATAACCTGTGGGGAAGGAACCTCACTTACAAAATCATGTGCCTCAAAGCAATTTGAAGAAGTAGGTAGGTAGTGAATAGGGCGTTTTATTTGAACCAGGAATTGAACTTAAGGCCTCGTACTTGCTAGACAGTCACCAAGGTGCTTAGTTATATCCCTGGCCCAGAAACAGGTCTTATGTAACATGCTAAGCACTTTGAATTGAATTGAAGGAATGATAGCACATTTTTAAAAAATGTATCATTTCTTTAATTAGGTTCTTACAACTCTGTGTGTGTGTGTGTGTGTGTGTGTGTGTAACCAGGGATTGAATTCAGGCCCTTGAGCTTGCCAGTCAAGCACTTATTCTACTGAGCTATCTTCCCAGGCCCTAGGTTCTTAGTAAGAAATTTAAAACACTGGGGCCTAGCAGGATGGCTCAGTGGTCTAAAGCGCCTGCTTAGGAAAGCTTAGGCGGCTGCAGGGACCACAGTTCGATCCCCGGCACCACATGCTGCGCAAGCCCTGCCCTCAGGGCAGGTTGAGCCGGCCATAAAAATAAATAAACAAACAAACAAAAGTTCTGAAACAAGAAAAAATTTAAAAAATAAGAAATTTTTTTAAAAAAGAAATTTAAAACACTAATTTTTGAGGATAAATTCTATTTATCAGACCAAAAACAGATCGTACGTAGCCCTGGAGCTGTAGAACAGTTTTGGTTTTTTTTTTAATCTAATTTTTTTTATTGTTTAAATTTAACACGGGTTATATTACATGTTTTCATCATCAGATCAGTTTAGATTAATATATATAGGTATATAAGATTGATCAAACAATCTTAATGTTTAATGTTTAATTAAACATTAACCCTTCTAAATCAACATTATTATTATTATTTTTCTTTTCCCCTTTCTTTTCTTTGAAAGTTGACAGATTGCATATTGTCCTCCCAATCGTTATAGAACAGTTTTGATTTTTGCTAAAATCTGTGAGTCCACTACTTTCTGATCCACCTTGAATTGCTCTGAAATCTGGTATCTCTCTTTCTCGTTATTGACGATCTTACCCTCCTGATATCTGAGTTTCCGCAGCTGCTGCTTCTTGAAGTAAGCATCAGTGAGGTGCTTGGGGATTTTCATTGTGCTGATGTCAATTTATTGTAGAGGTGGCAATCATAAAATTTCTGATGTGTTCTTCGTAGAGGAACATGATATAAGGCTAAGTAAGAGGCCCAGTCACAAGGAGCAGTCCACTGTCCACTGCTTCAGAAGACCACTCTCTTGCCTCTGTGATGTCCAGTGAGGATGATCAAGATAGCACTGGGAGTGATGCTAGCTCGAAGTTTCCTCACGTACTGACTGAAGGGTTTCTTGCCATGGATCAAGAGCTTTCAGGGCATATTTTCAGTAGGGTAGTATCTAGGCATTTTCCAAATCTTAACCACCCAAGTATCTCCATTCTTGACCCCACCGCCTGGTTTTGTGATTGTAGCAAGAACTTTCTCCTTTTTTGTTTCAATCTTTGATTTAGCAGCTGTGTACTTTCTCTCCTACAAAGCCTTTCTGGAATCCATAGCAGATTGGATTGCTATCTACCAATTCTTCTAACCAGGACAGGATTTCAGCAGCGGGTGAACTTCTTGGACTTTTTTTGCCTTCACCTTACCCTTTTTACCACTGACAGAAGCCTTCTTGGCTTCAGGTTTCCTCTCTTTAGTGTCTGGCTTCTCAGTTTTTTTCACCTGACATCTTGCAAGATGAGAAAGAGAACTAAGTTTCCACTGATAGCCTATTCTGAAAGAACTTTGAACAGTGAAGTACAGTGAGATAATTACTTTGCATTATTTGGAATAATAGCAACATCACAAAGATCAAATTATAAGGCGAGGAAGAAGCTATTGAAAAGGTATTGCAATAGTCTAGGGAAAAGATGTTGAAGATGTAATCTAAAGCAGCAACAGCAGGAAGAAAGTGGATTGAAGAAGGGAAACAGCCAATCAGGCTGAAGGGCTTTGTCATTGTATTCAGGGATGTGAGTTTTCTCCTCCAATGGCTGAACTGTAGATTTTACTGGGTAGATAGTATCTTTTCCAGAGAATATTACCTATATAATGTTACTGGTTTTTACCTGGGTACCTGGGAATAGGTAATGCTTGAACCATGTGTATGTGGGGGTGGAGGGGTTTACTGGAAATGCTTGATGTTTATATTTTTTAAAAGTCTATAGAATGAGTCAGGGGTATGGTAAAGCTCTTGCCTAGTATACACAAAGCCTTACATTTGATCTCAAGCATCCCCCTTCCCCTCAAAAAAAAAAAAGAAAAAAAAATCAGCCTGGTGTGGGGATGCATGGCTAGAATCCCAGTACTCTGAGAGGCTGAGATAGGTGAATTATAAATTCAAGTCCAGCCCGAGCAATTTAGCTACTTAATAAGACTTTGTCTTAAACAACAACAACAACAAAAATCTATGGACTATAAAACCAATACAGGACCAGGGAGATAGCTCACTGGCATAAGTGCCTAACTGGCAAGTACAAGGTCCAGAGTTCAATTCCCAGTACCACAGAAAAGAATATATATATATATATACATATATATATATATATACCCAATACAAACTGATCTGTTCTACATTGTATTCATAAAGGAGATTTGAACATTATATCAAAATTTTCCATCTTGTTAGATATAGTGGCACACATCTATAATCCCAGCACTGAGGAGACTGAGGCAGGAAGATTACCACAAGTTTGAAGGCAGCCTGGGCTACAAGTGAGCTTAAAGTCAGCCTGGACTATCTAGTGTGACCCTGTCTCCAAAAAAATAAAATGAAATAAAATTCAACATACATGTTTTAAGTATTGCATGTTTCTTTAGTTTGAGAAACCCTAAAAGTCAATAAAGGCCAATGTCTATAATGCATGTTGAGAAAAAAATATTCAAATGAGGAGGGAAACGAGAGTGGAAGGAGAAGAGAAAAAGGAGGAAAAAAGTGAATAAATGAAAAAGTTTTTGTAAATAAGGAAAGAGGCTGAGAAGAGGGGAGAGGAATGGGAAAAAGAATCAAGATATATTATGTACAGGTACAAATACCCTATGAGGAATATGAGCACTATATATTTCTGAAGTATACCAATAAAGTTAATCTTTAAAATACAATTTCCAGAGGCCAGACAGGATGGCTTAGTGGTCTAAAGTGCCTGCTTAGGAAAGCTTAGGCGGCTGCAGGGACCGTGGTTCAATCCCCGGCACCACATGCTATGCCAGCCCTGCCCTCAGGGCAGGCTGAGCCAGCCATAAAAATAAATAAATAAATAAACAAACAAAAGTTCTGAAACAAGAAAAAAAATTAAAAGTTATTTAAAAAAATAATAATAAATAAATAAAATACAATTTCCCATGGCCCAGTGATACAGTTCAATGGTATATACTGATATAGCTCAATATACAACAATGCCTACCTAGCAAGGACAAGGCCCTGAGTTCAATTCCTGATACCAAAATAAAAATGTTTCCCATCTTCTGTACAAAGTTCATTTGTCTTCTACACAGATTCTTGGGGCCCAAAGCCGGAATGCAGGTGGAAGAAGGATCTCTGAAAACAGCTATTCCCTGGATGACTTGGAAGTAGGCCCAGGTAAGAAGCAAGTTTCACATGTGGCAATTCCTCTAGGAAATACTCATTAGTGACAAAGCCTTTGGAGCCGAAGCCAGTGCTTTTATTTTATTTTATTTTTTATTTTTATATTTTTTAGAATAGAAAATTTATTGGGGCTGGGGAGATAGTTCCATGGCACAAGTGCCTGCCTGGCAAGTGCAAGGTTGTGAATTTGAACCCTGGTCCCGCCAAAAAAAAAAAAGTATCTGCGTAGCAGATGAGAAATAGAATAGAAAATTTATTGGCAAAGAAAGCTTCTGTCCAAGAGGGGAACAGAAGGGAGAGCCAAGTGGGTTGTCCCCGAAATTTTCTTTAGGGTTCTTTAGGGTAAAACCATGTGATAAGGTGGACCTAAGGTGAAACTAGGGGAACTTGCTTAGGTGGTCATGAGGTGGGACAAAGTCATGGTTGACCAATGAGATTACAAGCATCATTGTTCAGGTAAAATTGATTAAATCAGGAAGCAAGTCACGTAGCAAGTGGGCATGAATACAGAATAAGGATTGTTCCTATTGGGGTTGAGTTTCTGACTCTTCAGGCTCTTTCAGGGTGATAATACTCATTTAGAGTATCAATCTCTGATACTTAACTTCAAGTGAGTGGGTGGCTGCATTTCTTTACTCTTTTGTTTCAAGGTCTGGTCCACAGGTGCCTGTCCCATGCAAAGCTGCATAGTCAAGTTGCTTTCGATATTGTCCTGGAGGGCCTGGCCCTATCTGACTGCCTAATACTTTTATATTGCTTTCATTTTTTTATATTTTTTTTGTGGGACTGGGAATTGAACTCAGGATCCTGCGCTTGCCAGGCAAGTGCTTTTTCTACCGAGCTATCTCCCTAGCCCCTGCCTAATACTTTTAAAGGAAAAGGGACACTAGTTAGAAGAAAGTCTTTCTGTTCCCAAATCTCATTGCTTTCTATAAATAGCTTTTCTTGTATTTTTAATCCATTTTTTGTCAGTATCATCCTGTGAGGAATGGCAGATAAAGTGCTACAGACCCTTCCAGCCCCTTGGTCATCTGGGGCGTTAGAGCTTCAGGAGCCAGGGTGCATGCCTGATTGAGATTGGGTCTCCTGTGGCTGGCACTAGAGCTGAGCAGTAGAAAGCAAGTGTGCAGGACCCCAAGTTTCATCCTCAGCACCAAAAACAGAAAAGAGAATTCATTATATTACTGGTGGTAATAGCTTAAGAGTGAAATTATTATTATTTCTTGTGAAAGGAAGTATGTAGGTACCTTGCTGAAGAAGAAACTAAGCACAGTAAGTCATCAGCTTCCCAGTAATCAAAGAAATGCACAAACACACACACACACACACACACACACACACACACACACACGCACACACACCCCGAGGTACCAGGGATTGAACTCAGGACCCTGTGCTTGCCAGGCAAGTGCTTATTTTACTGAGCTATCACCCTAGTCTTAAGAAATGCAGATTTTAACAACATTGGGCTTATATGGTGCTCAATTATGATGTTTTCTTTTTAATATTAGGAAATTGAGTGACTATTACCTCATAAATGACTATTATGTTTCTGTTTTCCTTCTTTGTACTTTCAATAATTGAAATTGGGGGGGCCAGGGAGACAGCTCAGGAGCACAAGTGCCTACCCGGCAAGTGCAAGGTCCTGAGTTTGATTCCTGGTTCCACCAAAAGAAAACAAATTGGCTATTTGTCTTAGTTACTTTTCACTCATTGCTGGGACAAATACCCGACACTCAAAATGAAGGAAGGAAAGGTTTTATTTAGCTCACAGTTACTGGAGGTTTCAGTCAATATTCGGCTGGCCCAAGGCTGAGTGGAACAGAGCAAAGAGCATCCAGTTCATGGCAGTGGAACAGCAACAAAATAGTGGGAGAGGCAGCAAATCAATCAGGGAAGCAGAGCAACAGCAACAGCTTGAGTCTGTCTCTCTGTCTCTCTTTATATTGCATTCAGGCTCTCTGCCTTAGAATATCCGCCCTAGACCATACCTATAGTCTCAGCCTTACTCAGACCAATAATCCCATCAGTACTAAAACACATAATCCCAGTGACTCATGACTCAAGCCTCAATTTTATAGAAGTCCACACCTAATGACTACATGAGGCTTTGAGAGGACAACTAGACATAAACCATAACACTATTACATGACAGTTCAAAATTTGGAGCCTCAGAACCAGTGGAGTTACATTCTACTTTTCAACAAAGCATATTATTTGCATTGTTGCAGGTCATTTGCCATCCTCTGCGTTCAGCCCGGAGAAAAATGAGAGTAGGCGAAATCTGGAGCTCCCACGCCTCTCAGAAACCTCTATAAAGGATCGAATGGCCAGGTACCAGGCAGCTGTGTCCAAGCAAAGTGGTTCAGCCAGCTATTCGGTATGTGTCCTGTGCCACCGTCCCTCCATTCACTCCTCTAGCCAGTGATCCAGGAACTGGACCCCAGCTAGATTCTCTCCACAGAAAGTTTACCCTTGCTTCATTTGTAACCCTAGTTATGATTTTGTTCTCCTAGCCCATTTACACATACCCTACTCATTTTTCTATGTGCTACTGACTTTCCTACTTAATCTTTTAGTTGTTATTAAGCAGTATCTTCCCCTGCCCCTTTTGGCTTTTTTTTTTTTTTTTCCTATTTATTTATTTGTTTAAACTTTATCTATTTATGTTATGGCTGGTTCAGCCTGCCCTGGGGGTAGTGCTGGTGCAGCATGTGGTGCCGGGGATTGAACTGTGGTACTGCAGTTGTCTAAGCTTCCTTAAGCAGGCGCTTTAGACCACTGAGCCATCTCACTGGCCCCCTTTTTTTCTTTTGGTATGAAGGATCGAACTCAGGACTTTGCACTTGCCAAGCAGGCTTTTATGCTACTGAGCTATCTACCCATCCCCTAAGCAGTGTCCTATTAGTTTCGTAGAAATGTTTCTTAAAATTGTTTGTTATTTGTTATAGGATCTTGCTACACAACTCAGACTCATAGTGATCCTGCTGTCTTAGCCTCACCAGTGCTGTGATTACAGGTGTGCACCACCACACCTGGAGTACCGAGGATCAAATCTGGGTCCTTGCACTTGCCAAGCAGGCACTTAGCCTGCTGAGCCCCCAAAGTTGTTCTTTTTTAATGCAAGCTCTGTGTCACTGAGGTACACACCTAGCCCTTGTCTCAGTTACTCTTCTCTCATTTCTGGGACAAAATACTCAACACTAAGCCGGGCGTGGTGGCTCACGCCTGTAATCCCAGCACTCAGGAGGCTGAGGCAGGAGGATTGGTGCGAGTTCGAGACCAGCCTGGGCTACAAAAATGAGCTCAAGGCCAGCCTCAACTGCATAGCGAGACCCTGTCTCAAAAAGAAAGAAAAAAAAAAAAAAATTCAGTACCCACAATTAAGGAAGGAAAGTTTTTTTTTTTTTTTTTTTTTTGTGGGACCAGGGTTCGAACTCACGACCTTGCACTTGCCCAGCAGGCACTTGTGCCTCGGAGCTATCTCCCCAGCCCCAAGGAAGGAAAGGTTTATTTAGCTCCCAGTTAGTAGAGGTTTCAACTGTACTCAGTTCGCAGATGGCACAGAGCAGGCATTCAGGGATGCAGCAAAGAGCAAAGGGAAAGGCAGCAACTCCCACAGCTAGCTAGTCTCTCTCCCTTTCTTACATTGTAATGCAGATTACCTGCCCCAGAACCCATGCAACACCCACACACCCACAGTAATAAGTCATAAACTCCAGAAGCAGCCCCATGACTGCATGAGGCTTGGGGGGGTGGGTCCTATGCACAAAACATAACAGCCCTGAGGTTACCTTTTAAATGGCATTTATTCATATGTACACAAACATATATTCACATATATATACACATACTTTTTTATTTTATTTTATTTTTTTCTTGTTTCAGAACATTTGTTTGTTTGTTTGTTTGTTTATTTTTTTGGCCGGCTCAGCATGTGGTGCCAGGGATTGAACCGCGGTCCCTGCAGCTGCCCAAACTTTCCTAAGCAGGTGCTTTAGACCACTGAGCCATCCTGCCGGGCCAATATACACATACTTTTTAAAAAGTGAATGTATGCATATTTTTCTTTCAAACATTTTCCCAAAATTTTATCTTTTTTTTTTTTTTTTTTTTTTAGACAGGGTCTTGCTATACAGTTCAGGCTGGGCTTGAGTTCACTTTTGTAGCCCAGGCTGGTCTCAGACTCAAACTGATCTTCCTGCCTCAGCCTCCCAAGTGCTGGGATTATAGGTGTGTGCTACCACGTCCAGCGCATTTTCCCAAAATTTTAAACTAATGTCTTCATGTGAGAATTTTTTAACAAAACTGAAAGAACAATGCTAAATTTTATTTGTTCCTAGGCAGACTGACACTGGTGCATTTTAGAAGTCATAATGTATATTTCAGAAGTTAAGCCCTCTTTCCCTCCACAAAATTAAATGTGCAAGCTCTTAATACGTATTGGTGGACAAATCCTCTGTACAGTGAATGATTTCACCTTAACTTTTCACAGAAGTTTTATTTTTATATATATATTTTTTAATCTTTTTTTCTTGTTTCAGAACTTTTGTTTGTTTGTTTGTTTATTTTTATGGCTGGCTCAGCCTGCCCTGAGGGCAGGGCTGGCGCAGCATGTGGTGCCGGGGATCGAACCGCGGTCCCTGAAGCTGCGCAAACTTTCCTAAGCAGGTGCTTTAGACCACTGAGCCATCCTGCCAGGCCCCTATTTTTATTTATATTTTAAAGAGAAAAATGAGGGGCCAGGGAGATAGCTCCGTGGCACAAGGACCTGCCTGGCAAGTGCAAGGTCAGGAGTTCAAACTCTGGTCCCACCAAAAAAAAAAAAAAAGAGAAAAATGAGACAAAGTTTCAAAATACAATAGGATAGTAACAGTGGTTATATGTTGCATATGATTATCTTCAAAGTAGTTATTCAAGAGTACAAGACAGAGGTATTAAAAATTGACCAAGCAATATCTGCACAAACTTTTCAGTGAACTAAGAGAAATTAGCAGTACAGCTATCTTAACTATCACAGTAGTTTTAAGAAATGACTGTAAAACAGAATAGCTCAAGTTCACTATTCACAATAAATGGAAATAAAGAAATGTAGGCTTCCTTTAGAAAGCAGGCTGGAGATACACCAGGTGTTCTGCAAAGCTTTCTGCACCCTCCTGCTGTAAACATTTTGTCCAGGTGACTCCCTAAGTGGGAAAACCTGTTCAGTGACTTTTTTCAAAACCTCTAATAGAGTTTCTGCACTGCAGCTTCCCTGCCTGGAGATTTTAAGAGTGGAGAAGTCTTTAGGAATTCTTGTGAAAAGATAACTATGTCATCCCAAAAGAATTTCACAGGCCCTTCACTGAATGTGGTTGTGTCAAAGCCACATCCTCATGGCCCTGGAGGCCAGGATGTGAGAAGGCTCAAGAGTGAGCTACAAAGCTACCAGCACTCTCTAAATGCACCCTGAGAGTCATGATGTGGATGACCTGACCTGAGGAAAACAATCATACTTTCTTTTCCCTCATTAGCTTTCTTTGGGCAGGGGAGATAGCTCAGTAGAATAAGTGCTTGCCTGGAAAGCACAGGGTCCTGGGTTCAATCCCTGGTACTGTGAAATAAACCTTTCATTAGCTTTTTGTTGACAATTTTGCTCATTTCCTCCTATACTTAAAGAACCACAGAGAGCAGAAAGGTACAAGATTACTAAATTACTAGCAGACTAGAGGTAGGAAATGTCCTTGTTCATCTACCCCTAGGTAGATCAAGCAGATGAATTAACTTTACTGTTCTCCCACAAATGTCCTTTGCTGTGATTGTTTGTTCTTTAGGATGATATTAATGAATGTTTTTTTTAATGTTTAGGGTATTAGGAGAAGTAGAAGTAAAGTATGTCATTCATATAGCGTATCAATTTTATGTGAAATACATAAAACCCCACAGGACAAGGTTGTTTTATGGTATCAATAAATAATTTCAGTTTTCATATGTATACATCATCGCTGTCTCTTTTTCCAGGCCGGGCACTTATATGTATGGTCAGTATATTTTCTTAATTATTGGCACTTAGCAGCTCCTTTCCCTGCTCCAGAATGGTCTTTTCTGATAAAACTCACAAGCTTTGCATTTCCACAAGCTCTGCTGCTAGAAGAGTGAATCACAAGAACATCGTGTGCTGGGGGTGGTCTGTGTGTGTCTCCATGTTGATGTGTTTGTATTCTAATGACTGTGCAGTTTGAGACTAGCATATAAATATTTAACTCTGAGGTATGTGTCCACACAGCTGCTTTTGTCATTTCACTGGTCAGTGGGTTTTGCTCGTGAGACTTAGGGAATCTATTTGACCTGAGGCCTCTGAAAGAATTTTATTTTAAAAAACATTCCACATTTATTTGAAAGATGAGCTATGAGCATGGAATGGAATGGTGAGAATTTTTGAAAGATTCATGGGCTATTTTTATTTGACAGAATGAGTTGAAAGCCAGTGCTGCTGAAATCAAGACTCATAAATTGGATCAAAAGGAGAATGTGCCCCCAAGTCCTGAGGTCTGCATCTCTCATCAAGAGGTAGAAAAGGTGGGTTGAAAAGTCTGATGTCCAGTTGCCAGGCAAGCATGTGTTCTAAATTAGATGCTTAAAATTAGAAGCCACTTTAACTCTAGGCTGGAGGGTGTCTGGGAATTTAGTAACAGCTGCTAGGACAGATTGTCGTTTTTTGCAAGTCACATAATTTTACTTGGGAAGCCCTGCAATTTACAGCTGACCAGATAATGAGCCTTCATTGGAAAATTCTTTTGCTCAGCAAATGCTCACAGCCCATTGAGCTAAAGTGATTTTTAAAAATCTGATTACAGATATTTATTTTTAAAGTACTTGTATGTGCTGAATTTTTTTTTTTTTAAACCTTTATTTGTTTATTCACTCATTTTTATGGCCAGTTCAGCCCGCCCCAAGGGCAGGGCTGGCGCAGCATGTGGTGCAGGGGATCAACCGCGGTCCCTGAAGCCGCTCAAGCTTTCCCAAGCAGGGACTTTAGACCACTGAGCCATCCCGCCAGGCCCTGTGCTGAATTTTTTAAAAAGCTTTTATTTATTTATTTATTCATTTGGTACAGGGTCTTGTTATGCAGCTCAAATTTGTAGTGAACCTCCTATCTCAGCCTTTTCAGCAATAGGATTGTAAGTGTGCACTACCATGTCCAGTCGCTGGCATGGCACATCCAGGGTTCTGGGACTGGCACAGCATGCAGTATAGGGGATCAAACCCAGGGCCTTGTGCTTATCAAGCAGGTGCTTAAATGGTCAAGCTATTTCCACAGCCATTGTATATGCTGAATTTTAACTATATACTTGTTTGCTTATTTGTTTTTGTAGTATTGGAGATTGAATCCAAGCTCTTCAGGTAGAGCTACATCCCCAGCCCTTTTTTTTTTTTTCTTTGTCTTTTTTGTTTCTTTTTCATTTTGGTTTTTTTGAAACAGAGTCTCAGTATAGAGTATAGGCTGACCTCAGACTCATGGTGATCTGTCTGCCTCAGCCTTTGGAATGCTGGGATTACAGGTGTGCACTACCATGGCTGGCCCCTTTTTATTTTATAAGATAGGGTCTCTCTAAGTCACTATGTTGCCCAGGATGGACTCAAACCTATATTCCTCATGCTTCAGCCTTCCAGAGTGATGGGATTACAGACATGTGCCACACAGTTTTTTGTGTTATTTTTTTGTTTTGTCTTTGAGATAAGGTTTGGCTTCTTGCTCAGGCTGGTCTGGGATTTTTGCTTTCAAGAGATCCTTTCACCTTAGTCTCCCAAGTAAGTGGGACTACAGGCATGTGTTATCACACCCAGGTTATTTAACACATTTTATAAAAGAAAATCTCAGGCTGGGGAGATTAGCTCAGAGGGCTAAGCGCCTGCCCCACAAGCACAAGGACTGGGTTCAATCCCCAGCACTGCATGCCATGCCAGCCCCTGTAATCCCAGCACTGGGAAGGCTGAGACAAAAGGACCATTACCACTCTGAATTGCATAGCGATATACCAAATAAAAAAATAAAAGTTCTTTAAAAATAATAAAATTAAAAAAAAAAATCTCAGGGCTGGTCTGATAGCTCAGCAGACTAAAGCACCTGCTTAGGCAGAGCATAGCAGCTGGGTTTCTGGTGTGTGTGCCTGCACTTACCTGTGACAGACTTTGCTTGCCCCACCCCTGGGGTGCACTGAGATGCAGTTGAGATTGGGTGTGGTGGTGTGCGCCTGCAATCCCAGCGCTTGGGAGAATGAAAAATAGGAAGATCATTGTGACTCTGATCTACATAGAGAGATCTTGGAAACCCTGTATCCCTTGTACTAAATGCAAAAAAAAAAAAAAAAAAATCTCATTTGTTCAAAGTTTGTTCTTTGTTTGCACTGCTGAGGATTAAACCCAGAGCCATGATAAACATGTTTTATCACTGAGCTATACACCTAGCCCTCGCCTAAAGTATTATAAAAACTAAGTACTGTGAGAAGCATATAAAATGCTAAGCTTAAAAAAAAATACAAATCTAGGCATGGTCATGCACACCTGTAATCCCAGATTTTGAAAGGCTGAGGCAGAAGGATTACAAGCAGAGGGACTGCAAGTTTGAGGCCTGTCCGGGCAATTTAGGGAACCCTTGTCTCAAAATTTTAAAAAAACAGAAAGGAAAAGGAATGTAGCTCTGTGCAGACACCTTGGATTCAACCCTAACACCAAAACAAAACAAAAAACAAAATGTTCTTTATATAGCGGACAGGGAAACAGTTAAGTAGCACAGTAGAATACTTGCCTGGCAAGCGCAAGGCCTGAGTTCAATCCCTGGTCCCGCAAAAAAAAAAAAAAAAAAGAAGTCTAAAAAATTGTTCTTTATGTGCTGGAAAACTAGCAAGAGTGTAGGAGAGAGGAGTAACAGGCTGGTTATAAGGAAGCAGCATGATAGGTGAATGAGAGGGGAACAGAGCCTGAGCCTGACTTCCTCAAGAAGGTGCTGTCTGAGCCAAGTCTTGGGATTGTGCAGCAAAAGGCCAAGCGAAGAAAGGAAAGATTAAGAAAAAGAAGGGTATCAGGCCGGGTGTGGTGGCGCACGCCTGTAATCCCAGCACTTGGGAGGCTGAGGCAGGAGGATCGGTGCGAGTTCGAGACCAGCCTGGGCTACAAAAGTGAGCTCAAGGCCAGCCTCAACTGCATACTGAGACCCTGTCTCAAAAAAACAAAAAAAACAAAACGAAAAAAAAAAAAAAAAAAGAAAAAGAAGGGTGGGGCTGGGAAGATAGCTTCATGGCACAAGTGCCTGCATGGCAAGTGCAAGGTCATGAGTTTGAACCCCAGTCCCTCCCCCAAAAAAAGAAAAAGAAAGAGTGTGCAGACACAGGCTTGGAAACCAGTCTGTGGCTTGCTCAGGAGTTGTGGTTTGGCTGCAATAATATACATAGAATCAGTGGCAAGAGGCAGGTGAGATAGGGCCAGGGTGAAATCTGGTAAAGCATCCCAAGGGTTTGGATACAGACTGGCCATAATTAGATGAATGGCTTAGTTGCAAAAATTAACAGTTTGTATACCAGATGAGTTTATCATATTCTGTGCCAAACCTACCCAGTCTTTTTAGTGTTTTTGTCAATATAACAATCAGATGTTGGGCCCGGCAGGATGGCTCAGTGGTCTAAAGCAGGTGCTTTAGACCACTGAGCCATCCTGCTGGGCCCCTAAAAAAATCAGATGTTGAGATGATCTAGTACTATGATTAATTATAGGAGAAAAAACATTGTTTCAGATATGCATAATACTTTTGATATTATTCTTCCAAAAAGTTGAAGAAATACTTAAAATGAGTTGAGTAACAGTTGTTAAACTTTTTTTTTTTTCTTTTTCTTTTTTGAGACAGGGTCTTCCTACATAGTTCAGGCTGGCCCTTTGAATTCAGGGCAATCTTCTTGTCTCAGCCTCCCCAGTGCTAAGTATACAGGAATGTGCCACCATGACCAGCTTAAATTTACTCGACCATAAGAGACTTTTTTAAAAAAATGTATTTGGTTATTGTAAGGTCTCACTACACAGCTCAGACTCATAGTGATCCTCCTACTTTCAGGCTCCCTTGTAGGCACATTAGTCCACTGAGCTATCTCATTGGCCCCAACTATCATAGACTTTTTTTTTTTTTTTTTTTTTTTTGAGGCAGGGTCTCACTGTGCAGTTCAGGCTGGCTTTGTGCTCACTTTTGTAGCCCAGGCTGGTCTCGAACTCACAACGATCCTCCTGCCTCAGCCTCCCAAGTGCTGGGATTACAGGCATGAGCCACTATCATAGACTTTTTAATGCGTGGTGTATTTACAGAATACTTCCAGAACTTGAGATACTTCTGTACGCTTGAACCAAAGTAGGCATCCAAAGACAATGTTCTCAATTATTTTTTTAAATTTTATTTATTTATTTTTTTATTTTATTTATTTATTTATTTATTTATTTATTTATTTATTTGGTGCGGGACCAGGGTTTGAACTCATGACCTTGCGCAGGCCTTTGTGCCACGGAGCTATCTCCCCGGCCCAATGTTCTCAATTAAAGGCTACAAATATATATATATTTTTTATGGTTGGCTCAGCCTGCTGCCGGCCCAAGGCTATAAAATTTGATTCACAGCATGGAACAGAAAATTAATTAGAAAATTAAATTATTTTCTAAAAATATCTCAAGCATATATTGAAATAATAAGTAAATATTTGATGGTTATGTTACCTGAGTGTAAAATTAGCAAATAACTTGGGTACATTTTTTGTTTGTTTGTTTGTTTATTTATTTTTATGACTGGCTCAGCCTGCCCTAAGGGCAGGGCTGGCGCAGCATGTGGTGCCAGGGATGGAACCATGGTCCCTGCAGCTGCCTGCAGGCACCTGCAGGCGCTTTAGACCACTGAGCCATCCTGCTGGGCCCAACTTGGGTACATTTTTACAGCAATGGGATCTTGCATTAGTCCAAGGATCACATGTGTTGAGTTCTCTCCTTAACTGCCTGATTTTCCTATGTTTTAAGTAAGAGGCTGTTTTAAGTATAATAAATAAAGCCAGGTACAGTGGCACATACCTGTATTCTCAGCACTGCACTCTGGGAGACTGAGGAAGGTAGGTCACCAGTTTGAATCCTGCATGGGCAATTTTGCAATTTAGTAAGACCTTGTCTCAAAATAAGGGTGGGGGGCAGGGAACAATGAGTGACAATGTTTGAATATTCCTTATATTCTGTAAAAATCTTTAAAAGTATTCCCAGCATTGAAATTCGCTCCATATCTACCTCAGGATAATAGTTTGGGAAATAATCATCTGGCGCATAATGCTTTGGTTGTCCTTATATCTAATTTCATGCTTGTTTCTTGATTGTCTTCAGGCTGATTTGAAACTAGAACTCTGAACTGAACTGGAAGATCAGAACATCTTAATTATAGCCTAAAAGGGCATTAGTGCAACTGAATCACAAATTGGAGTGTGGGTGGGGAAGAAGTGATAAAAATAGTGATATTTTTCAAGTACATGCTGAAATTTTGTAGATCTTTATCTGCCTTAACATTAGCAACATTTTTCAGAGCCTCACTATACTTTTGGCTGCTTTCCTGCTTTTGTTAACCAGTACCTAAGCACTGTTTGAACTTTAGCATGCTTCATGAGGATATTAGTGCTAGGACAACTGGGTGTGGGGACATATACCTATCATCCCAGCACTCAGGACGCTGAGAAGAGAATTGCTTTTGTAAGTTCAAGGCCAACATGGGTTACATAGTGAGACACTTTTTTTTTTTTTTTTTTTGTCTTTTTGAGACAGGGTTTTGCTATGCAGTTGAGGCTGGCCTTGAGCTCACTTTTGTAGCCCAGGCTGGTCTCGAACTCACACCAATCCTCCTGCCTCAGCCTCCCAAGTGCTGGGATTACAGGCATGAGCCACCACGCCCGGCTAGTGAGACACTTTAAAAAAAAAAAAAATGCTGGGCTGGGGAGATAGCTCGGTGGCATAAGTGCCTGCCTGGCAAGTGTAAGGTCTTAAGTTTGAACCCTGATCCTGAAAAAAAAAAAAAAAAGCCAAGACAAACTTCTCTTTTTGAGATAAGGTCTTTCTATGTAATTCAGGATGGCTTTGAACTCACTACATAGTCTAGGCTGGCCTCAAACTCATGACAATCCTCCTGCTTCATCCTCCAACTTCTGGGATGATAGGCATGTGCCACCACACCTGGCTAGCTCAAAAAATTCTATTCTTGAAATGGAATATTTTGGGCCCAGCGGGATGGCTCAGTGGTCTAAAGCGCCTGCTTGGGAAACCTTGGGCGGCTTCAGGGACCGCGGTTCGATCCCCGGCATCACATGCTGCTCCAGCCCTGCCCTCAGGGCGGGCTGAGCCGGCCATAAAAATAAGTGAATAAACAAAGGTTCTGAAACAAGAAAAAAATAAATAAATAAATAAAAATTAAAAAAAAAAAGAAATGGAATATTTTGTCAAGGTATTGTTTTTTTCTTTCTCCTCTTGTAAACAAATTTGTGCTTCCTGTTAGTGACATACTTGAACACAATCGCCTGCCTAGAGGTTCTTGCAGTGACATCTCATTGGCCATGTGCAATGATGTCAAGACCTGTGGGCTATCCCACAGGTTCAAGATGACAGAGAGGCGAGAAAAGAACATCCCAAGATGGTGCTCCTACTAAGTTAGCAAAAGCTGAAGAACTTTTAATAGAAATGTATAACTTTCAGAAAATTACTTCATATCATTAAATGAAATAATGTCCCTACTGTAATCAATCTAATACCTGGCACATGATGAATACTCAGTAAATGTCAGCTGTTATTACTTTGGTCTGTTCATACCATATCAGAATTGCTGGAATGAAAACAGCATAGAAAAAGCAACTGTGCCTTTTAGGTGCAGTTAGCCCACAGCTTAATCTCCACCATAAATTTATTCAGTACATTAGACATCCTGATATAAACACTCAGTTAGTATCAAGATAAAATCCAGTATCAGAATGATAGAATATTACCTAAAGAGTCTACGTTGTTGACCCTTAGAGATTTTTGGAATGTGGAGGGAATATTAGAAGACCAAGGGCCAGTAGAAAAGAATAAGAGGGGCCTGGCAGGATGGCTCAGTGGTCTAAAGCACCTGCTTAGGAAAGCTTAGGCAGCTGCAGGGACCGCAGTTCGATCCCCAGCACCACATGCTGCACCAGCCCTACCCTCAGGGCAGGCTGAGCCAGCCATAAAAATAAATAAATAAACAAACAAAAGTTCTGAAACAAGAAAAAAAATAAAATAAAAAATTCTAAAAGAAAAGAAAAGAATAAGAACAAGTAGAGAATTCTTTTATTTAAATATTACGGCTTCTGTGAAAAAGGCACCTACTTTGTGCATAAGCTCCACCATCTTGTTAAGCACTGCCATTTTGAGACAGATTTTTAGGATACTCTTGGAGGTTAGTTGGAGGTAAATTTGTTCCTTAGCTGTTAGAAAGTCTTCAGTGTGGGCAAGCTTATTTAGCAGAGTGCATGTGGTTGGGTAATGGTAATTAGGAAAATCAAAAGAGTAAGAATAGTTCTTGTGTTTAAATACTTCATCTTGTCTTGGGTGTACTTTGCTCTCTCTCTGACACGGTGGTTTTGTTTTGCTCTATTTTTTTGTAAGTGGGATGCTATAGTTTAGAAGCTCTTTTGTATAGGGAGGCGATACTCACTTTGTTAGTACAGCTCAGTCTGTGTCTCCATTACTCTGTAATTGAGAGGCATGTTAATAGCCTCATAAAAGACATTCTGCTGCCTCTTGTTTAAATGCTCAGCTGTTCTGGTGTCTGTTATTTCCCCCAGGCAGCCAGTGACTGACTAGAGTCAGCAGGTTTTTATGACATTAACAGCAGTCTGCTTTTTTATTTTTAATGTGATTCTTAATCTTCCCCCAACCTCCCCACCCTTTTTTTTTTTTTTTTTTTTTTCAGATTTCTGCAACTGAGAATAGACTGGCAGACCATTCCATCCCTGCTGAAGATGACTCCTGTAAGCATTTTCCCTTAGCTGTGGAGGGTGAGGTCTTGTTTTCCATCCATTCTTGGTTCAGAGGTGTCAGTGTTAAAAAAAAAAAAGTCACATACTAAAACCAGTGGTTTACCTGGTCAGTCTTCCACTCAGTTTTAAGGACTGGTGCTTGAATTTCCTTCATGAACTTCATGGATTAGAGAGACCTTAAGTACAATATGGTTAAATAAATTTAATAAATTTGTTAAAGTTAAATAAATTAAAGTTAAGTTAAATATGGTTACCTTGGAACAAATGAAATACTTCAGTGTATCTCTCATGGAAATTGTTCTAACCTTTCTACTAAACTTTTCCAGATTTAAAGCCTTATAAAGTAATTTTGGATATTTTTCTTGATTTTAGTTTGGTTTTTATCTTTTTGAGACAGGATCTCATTATGCAGCTCTGGTTGGCCTTGAGTTCATTTTGTGGCCCAGGCTGGTCTCAAATTTGCAAGGACCCTCCTGCCTCAGCTTCCTCAGCACTAGGATTACAGGCATGGACCACCACACCTAGCCTGAAATTTTATTTTTAACAGAGATTTGTTCAAGAAGTATTTTATTCATTTACCAGAAAAAAAAAAAAAATAGGTATATGATCTGGAAATGGTGGTGTATGTCTGTAACCTTAGCATTCTGGGAATATGAGATAGGAGGACTGGAAGTTTGAACATAGCTTGGGCAATTTAGCAAGATCACTATGAAGGCCCTAGGTTTTAACCACCAGTACTATAACATTGGTAGTTGAGTATCCCTTTAAGGCTCTAGAGGTTTTCCTGCCAGTGTTTGTTTATTTGTTTGTTTAATATTATGGCTGGCTCAGCCTGCCTTGGGGGTGGGGCTGGTGCAGCATTTGGTGTGGGGGATCAAACTGCAATCCCTGTGATTGTCTAAGCTTTCCTAAGCAGGCACTCTAGGCCACTGAGCCATCTCACCAGGCCTGCCAATGTTTAATTTTATAATCATTTCACTGTATTTTGGAATCATTTTGCACCTCCCTAAAATAAAAATACTTTACCTTTATCAGGTCTACATTCCATTTTGATTTTCAGTGCATTATTTTAAAAAATATGGCTGGGCATGGTGGCTCATGCCTGTAATCCCAGCACTCAGGAGGCTGAGGCAGGAGGATTGGTGCAAGTTCAAGACCAGCCTGGGCTACAAAAGTGAGCTCAGGACCAGCCTCAACTGCATAGCGAGACCCTGTCTCAAAAAGACTACATATATATATATATATATATATATATATATATATATATATATATAT
>PVJA010009355.1:0-60810 GCA_004027025.1 Myocastor coypus
TCTATAGACATTCCATTTCATTTTAGACTATATTCTTCCATACTTTGATTCTAAATTTTAGCCACTCAAAGAAACATATAAACTACAAAACTCCCTGGATTCATATCATTTTTTGATTGTTTAACCCCAAGATTAAGAATGAAATCCCAAGATTAAGAATGAAAAATGTTTATTTTTAAAAACTCAGAATAATTAGATATAAAAATACCACGACATATGTACTAATTCTAAATGTTAAAACTTATTCATAATATTTACAGTTGACAGGCATAAAAGAACAAGTTTTTTATGTGCAAGTATAACAAGCTGCCATGAAGACCTACAGTAGGAACAATATTTGGACACAAGTGATTTCAAATAAGTAGAAACATACAGCTATGGCAAGTATTTCTATAGTTTTGCATTTCAAAGAAGCTGATATATTTTTCAAAAATAAACTGTCTTCTTCAAGTTACAGCCTTACTTCTATACCAGGACTCAGTGGAGTAAGCAGAGCAGGTGAGACCACAAGATACGTTTATCTATATCTGGACCTTGATATGCAAATTACTACTGTGAAAGAAAGAAACAAGCTGACCACTAGATCTTTTCCCAAGAGAATTTTTCTAAGTGAAATTAAAAAAAAGGGTGGGGGCAGAGATCAAATGTGATCTCTGAGGGTGGCAAGCTTTGCCATTTTACTGTCTGATATAATGCACTGAAATGTAAAATACTGCTTCCACTGAATACACAAAAAATAAATTTCAGGTCATTGAAGTACAAGTGCTATAAAAGATGTATTCTGTTGATCTTATAGATGATTTTGTACTGAAGATGACAGTGACTTTTATGCATAATTTTATTTTATAACTCTTCACTTGAGAAAATAAGATATTTCTTTATTTTAGGATTTTTACCTATGTGGATGAAAGCAAAACAGTTTTAAAAGAAACACTGCAGAGTGAGGAAACTCTAAGATTTTATTTTATTTTATTTTATTTTATTTTATTTATTTATTTTTTGGCTTTTTGACACAGGGTCTTGCTATGAAGTTCAGGCTGGCCTTGAGCTCACTTTTGTAGCCCAGGCTGGTCTCAGACTCACAGCGATCCTCCTGCCTCAGCCTCACAAATGCTGGGATTACAGGCGTGCGCCACCACGCACGGTTTAAGATTTTATTTCTAAGTTGTACATATTATAAACATGAACAATATGTTTTCCATAAAAATAAGTTTTAGTTTCATTAGCCTGTTGATAGGTTCTGGCCCTGGTATAAACTGCTAAATCATCATGGTGACCAGCTAATATGACTGAAGCCGTTCCAGCAAAGACCCATCTTCCCCAAGACCACCGCCTCCTTCTCCAGCTAGGTCCAGGGTTCACTTTTCTTTCACCCTTCCTGCTGCCTCGTGACTACCTTCAATCAGGTCCCTCAAGTACATCTAAACATCAGCTGTAAACTTCACCCCTGGCCAAAGGCCATGAAAGCCTCAGCCTCTCTTTGTTCTAATGGGGAGAATTGCTCATCTTCCCCAGAATATCTCTATGTTCTCAAAGATAATAAAGCCCATTTTCCTTTTTCCTTCTGCCTGTTTCTCTGCTGCACCGGGCACTTGAACAAAATCTATCAGTTATACAACATAGAAATTTTCATCAGGTAAGAAATAGATAAATAGATAGATATCTACATTTATGTGGATATTGGTAACACAATATGAAAATCAAATTGTAAAAGGCAAATTATAAATATAAACACAAATAATGTATGAATTAAGCATTTGAAATGGAAAATCAGTTCTGGTTAGATGAAATCCCATGTGGAAAAGAAATTTTAAGTTGGAAAATTAGAGATAAAGTCAAAATAAATTTACAGTGTAATTAAAACATATCAAAATATGAAAACCATATATAAATTGGAGATTTAAAAGCTGTAAAAATTATAATTGGGAGAATAACTCAAATAGATTAATCTCACAACATTAAGTAGTATAAATGATTACTAATGAAATAAAGATAGCAAAGGAAAAGAGATACAATGTTTCAAATAAAGTATTCATTCCAGGGGAGATAGTTACTACAATGTAGGTCATGCAGGAAAATTTACCATACCTAAAGATCAAATGAGTATCTTCTCTGAGGCTAGCAATTTCAAAAATGGCCAATTTGAATTTAATCATCTCTAGGGATCTACACTTATAATTCACAGTCTTTAATTAGTGAGGCTAGCTACCTAAAGCAATGATTTGTCAGGATTCTCCAGTTTCAGAGCCTCCTGGTCAACAGGGCCATAATAAGCAATGAGAAATAAGGTCCCTCAGGGAAGTGTGAGAGAGGTCTAGTCAAAGAATTTCTCATGGCCCTGGTGTTTCCTAAATGTCTGCTATAGTTTGCATTTTGACTGTACCCAACGCACAACATGCCACAGGCTAGGCTGCTGACCTGTGGAGCAATCTTAAGGAGGTAGGGATTAAGGAAGAAAGTCACACCTCCTTGAGGAGAGGGTGGGACTCAAAGGAATGCTGGGATCTCTGGCTCCCTTCCTTCTTATTTTCTTCACTCAGCAGAAACTATATTTCCCTATCAGAAGATTTTCTTTTTCGTTGAGGAGTTCAACAAGAGTAGAGAAATGAATTATTTCAAGCAAATATGACCTGCCTCAAAAATGACTCTAAGAAATAAGATACCTCTTGCATAAGCAACAGCAATACACAGAAGAGTCGAGGTAATGGGAGGCCAGCCAAACAGAGGCCAATGTGAAAAGAAGCAACAACCAAACAAAGATCCCTGCAATACCTAGAGGACAGATGAAACATTTGTCCATACTGGTCTCATCACAGATGGGGCTGGCATCGACAAGTAGGAGAAGAAAGTGCTATCTGGAAACCCACCCACATCTTAATATTCTCAAAGCTACAAGAGCTGTCATAACAGATGGTAAATGTAGAAAAAAAAAGGTGAGAAAAATCTGAGACTGACATTTTAAAATGAATAAGTAGTCTAACAAAGCAATCACCTAAGCAGCTGAAAAGGCACAGCATTTGTCCAAAAAAAGAAAAAAAATGATGCCACTTAGAAAAAAAAGGAGGGGCGATTTCATTGCATAGCTAGAGGCAGTTGTTGGAAAAAACTAAACAAAATTCTATTAATAAAATGACATGTGAGCAAGTCTTCAAGAAGTCAGTTGCCCAATCCTCGGGAATACTTAGAATAATGTCACAGCATTTTATCTTTTTGCATCACTCCATAGATTGTGACTTTCAGGTGTCTACCTATAAGAATTGGAAAATAAAGAGTATCTTGGTGACATCCAGGTTACTTGAATGTCAGGAAAAAAGGCAAGGTGCTGTCGCCTGACATGTGCTCCCAAAATGTGCAAACTGAAAGCCTAATCCTTGTACCAAATATTCTGGCAACAAGACCTTTGAAGAATTCGTAAAAGGTACTTAGAGTGGGCCTAATTCAAAGAAATTAGTGTAGTCATACAAAGAGAAACACTTGCCCCAGATGGATGCACAGAGTAAGGCCTAGACTTAGATCTTTCTGTGGTTGCTTCTTTACTTAAGAAGCTATTATTTCAGAGATTTCAGCAGTATATTTTCCAATTTCTTCTATGATATTGTCTCCTGCATTTGTTCTGGTTGGTGTCAGGGACAGAGGAACATTTCAGTCCTTCTCTTTGTCATTTTGTATACTCCTGCCTTCTGACCTTTTGTGCAGAGCTTTGGTGCAGTTGTAACCTTAGTACCAGGTCCAGATCTACCAAGTTCTAACTTGTTCCAATGAATGTGGCAGCCAGACCCAAGCTACACTGATCTGTAAACTCTTTCTTTTAGAGTTTATTGTAGACGAATTTTATTGTTATATTCATTTAAGTTTGTAAATTATTTTTATAACGTGCAATCTATTACTAACCTCATGTTAAATATTTATTTCAGAAATATTTTTCTGCACTTCACCCTATCTACATCTTGTACCTTTCACATTTCAATGTTTTTCTACAATAAAAAGAAAAGAAAAAGGGACAATTCAATTATAAACCGCCATACCCAAATACTTCATCTATATTCATACATCTCTGAGAAGATGATATTTTTTTCTTGCTGCTTTTATCAGTGTGATATTCTTGCTGCTTTTATCAGTGTGATATTATCATACGATAATATCAAAGACTTGCTCTATGGGAAAGGATAATCCATTTATATAATTGAAAATTTCTTAGACCACATATGACATTTTATAAATATTACTTGAAGAGGAGCTATTTCAAGGGTTTCAGACAGTGTGTGCAACAGCATAATTTCACTGCAGACAAAGTTGTGAAAAGTTAAAGACATGTAATCTAAAACAACTAGAAAAATAACACTTTTTGAAAGTGCTAATGATAACACCATGAAGTTAAAATAAAACTATAAAAGACAATCAATTATTTGAAAAAGAAGAGAACAATAATGAAAGAAAGCCAGCACAGAGTAAATGGACAACCAAAGCACATTGAGATGCTGGTTTCAAAGGTGACCATATCAACAGTTATATTAACTTCAGAGATTGGAATACAACTAAAATGTTGAAATTTTATAAACAGATACAAAAACAATAAACCAAAAACAGGAAGAGTAAGAACAGCGAAATTCAAGTCCTAAGCTTATGCTACCTGCGGATTAATCATTTACAACATAAATAATGAAAAATATTATGCATAATAGCTGGCGAGACAGCTCAGTGGAATAAGTGCTTGCTTAGCAAGTGCAAGGTCCTAAATTCAATCCCTGGTACCACCAAATAGGTAAACAAACAAACAAACAACTTTAGAAAATGAAAAGTGGTAGTAAGAATCTAAAGAATGAAGCCGGGCATGGTGGCGCAGGCCTGTAATCCCAGCACTCAGGAGGCTGAGGCAGGAGGATCCGTGCGAGTTCGAGACCAGCCTGGGCTACGAAAGTGAGCTCAAGGCCAGCCTGAACTGCATAGTGAGACCCTGTCTCAAAAAAAAAAGACCAAAAAAAAAAAAAAAAGAATCTAAAGAATGATAAAATTCACTATATTAATATAACAGATCAAGTAATACTGTTAGGAATAACAAAGGTAATTTTCCTGTGGAAAAAATGGCCAATTATTAAACGAATTGTAATTTTCGTGAATGTAGTATTTGTCTAATGACAGACCTTTCAAAAGACCTGAGACAAACACAGAATGATAAAGAAAAAACTTGCAAATTAAGAATTATACTTTGCTACAGATATTTCCATAGTACTTTCCAAATATGATTGAAATAAACATAAAGTTATTACATAGAAGACCTAAGAAACACATTCAATAAACACTATCTATCTGATGTTGATAGAACTGTCCATCTAAAATGCTAGAGAACACATTATTTTGAAATGTGTATGGAATGTTTTGAAGACAGACTATATTGTAGAAAAAAATCGTCTTAATAAATCTAAAAGAATTCAAGCCATATAAAGTATATACCCTGATCATCCAAGAATTATAGTAGGAACCCATAAGAGAAACATTATATGGAAATTTTCTAAGTATTTTAAAAATCTGATTAAATAATCTGTTCTATAGACTAAAGAAGATCAAACTTACAAGTTATTGTCACTCCATGAAAGTTCAAAAATAACATGTCTAAAACTCTATTATTTAACTGAGAAATAAATTTGTATATGATGTTCCTATAATTGAAAGAAAGATCTCCAGTCAATAAATTGAGTTCCTAGTTTAAGCAATGAACGTAGGGAATGATGGAACATGGTTGGGAGGTGTGGAAAGAACCAGTTAGATCCACAAATTAAACTCCAAGTAAGTAGATGTAATTGATAAAGATGAGAAAGAAAAGCAACTAAGTAGGAAGAGAGAAAACAATAGAAAATAGCATGAAATCAAAATTGCTTTTCAAAAATATCATTAATTAAGCTTTTCTTCTAGATGAGCCAAGAATATAATTTCAGAAGGATACGACAGTAGATCAATGTACAAGAATTATTTGGTTTTGTATCTCTGAACATGAACAACTAGAAATATTTACAATATTATCAAACTATGAAATACTTAGGGACCAACCTTCCCAAAGATGTGGACAATTTGTACAATAAATAAATAAATGTTGTTGCAAAAATACATGGGAAGACAGGCTTATTAGTATCAGAGCTTGCTTTTTCTCCATATTGATTAACAGAATTAACGGAGTCTCAGTCAAAATCCTGTGGACTTTCTTGGAGCAGCTGATAACTGGGTTTGAAAATTTGCGTAGAAATAAACCCGAAGGTCTAGATTCATCATAACAGCCTTGAGACACAAAATAAAAACAGATTTATTTTATTTTATGAAGATTTTAATACAGCTAGAATAATCAAATGATTGTACCAGGCAAATAAATCAGTGGAAAAGAGTGAAGGTTTTAAAAATATACATACATGTGCCAAATTTATGTCTGACAAAGACTCAAAGCTAATTCTTTTTTCCTCTTTCTGAATTCATTTTTTAAAATTTTAATAACTTTAATGAGAAAGAAATAACAATGGTACAGTTTGAAAACAGGTTAGTAGGACAGTTACAATAATGCAGTTAGTACACTGCATATTGTTGTCTTCATAGTAGTTTTTCAGAATTCAAGAGGCAGACATGATGTCTTTTATAAACACTGTTAGTACGAATATTTCTTCTCCTTGAACTAAGACAAAGTAGCTGTATATACAGTCTAATACTCCATAATCGTAGTGTCAGCCCTCAGCCAGCCCTGAGCACGTACAGCGCAGAGGCAAGCCATGTAAGCAAGCTGTTGGGGTAGGAGCTAGGCCAATACAGCAGGGGTCAGGCCTTAGTGCTCCTCCCTCTTAACTACAGCACAGCAAACCCTGTTCTGAAAACTCTCTCACCATCCATGTTCTCAGAACAGCCTGTGACCTCACACTTCCAGCCCTGTTGCATGCTGCCCTTTTCACTACGTCTAAATGAACCAACTGCTGGCTTGTCACTGTTTCTCCATCCATCCGAGAGGTGGGTCTCGGACCCGTCCCAGCTTCTCCTTCACTGTGTCTAGGTTTCTACTACTCTGGTGTCGCCCCCTCTCAGAATCAAGCTGGCTGTGTGAGACAGTGTATTTATTAGGCAAAGGCAAATGAAGAACAAAAGGAAAAATGAATTCATGTTCTGTATTTGATAAAGGGATATAGAACAGTTTCTCAATTCTCTAGAATCCACAGGTTTGTACAACTCTGTTTTAAATTTTTAAAAGTATACTTGAAGACATAATAAAGTTAAATGGAAAAATATATTGAAAATGACACTTCATCAAGCATAGCAAATATGTACCTGAAAAGATTATTAAAATATTCACTCTGTAGAGGACTTATTCTTAAAATCACAATGACATGTCACTAGACACCTTGTGAATATCTAAAATGTAAAAAGACTGCTCACCTCAAATGTTGGTGAAGATGAGAAACCAGTGAAATAGTCTGAAATTTCTGATGAAAACGTACAATGAAACAACAGTAATGGCTTACAGCCAGATGTGTTCCAAAGCATTGTTAGCTCAGAGACAGAGCTCGGATTGGTGACATGCTGTTAGCAGTGAGGGTCACTGGGAGTGGGACACGGGACCTGCAGAGGTATGTTCTGGCTCCTTCTTTTTCTGTTTTCAGGTTACCATTGCATGGACAGCTTTTCTTTTAGTGGACTAATCCACAACACCAGGGTTAGGGTTAGGGTTAGGGTTAGGGCTAGGGCTAGGGTTAGGGTTAGAGTTAGGGTAAAGGTTAGAGCGAGGGTTAGGGTTTGGGTTAAGGTTAGGGCTAGGGTTAAGATTAGGGTTAGGTTTAAAATTAGGGATACGGTTATGGTTAGGGCTGGTGTTTGGGGTAGATGTAGGTTTAGGGTTAGGGTTAGGGCTAGGGTTAGGGTTAGGGTTCGGGTTAGGTTTAGGGTTAGGATTGGGCCTAGGTTTAGAGCTAGGGTTAGGGTTAGGTTTAGGGTTAGGGTTAGGGTTATGTTTAGGGTTAGGGTTAGGGTGCAGGTTAGGTGTAGAGCTAGGGCTAGGGCTCAGGCTATGGTAACTCTTCGGGTTAGGTTTATGATTATGGTTAGTGTTAGGATTAAGTTTAAGTAGTATGAAGTAAAAACTGGTTTAGAAAATATTTTTTTTAATTTACATATATATCTACTATATATCATCTGTTCAGTACTGAGTTTGACAGATGTACAATTATATGTCCAATGAAATTTAGAATTTATTTTAAAATTAAATATGATTATTTAAAATTAAATTAAACCTAGATTGATGTTACATACCTATACCCCATGTACTAAGCACGCAGAAGGAAATACAAAGATATAAACTTAAGGACATCAGGGTTACATTGAGAGAAAGTATCTCAAATTTTAAATTAATGTAACAAATAATGGCCCTATCAGTTAGCTCAGTGGAGTAAAACTCCTGCTTAGGAGCTTAGCTGCCAAGGTTTGATCCCTGGCATGTCGTGCCATCCGTGCCCCCCAGGAACACGGAGATGGAGATTGAGACTGGATGCAGAGGTGCACGCCGGTAGGGTGGCTGAAAACAGTAGCATCAGTATGAGTCCAATGCACATAGTTAGACCCTATGCACTCTGTAGACCCTGTCCTAAATTAAAAAACATAACAAAACAAAACAATATTGACAAAGAGCTGTATGCAAATATTTGGCAACAATTTTGTGGGGACCAAAATAAAAAGTATGGTAATGTCCATCAATATGTTAATGGATATTGAAAGAATTGTCTTGATTTTTAATGGAATTTGGTAGATTTTACCTTAAAATAAGGCAAAGATTGTAAGAAACCCTTCCTTGTACAATTTTCTATATCGGCTTTACTTCATTCCTGGAATTATGATAATCATATTATTCAATAACTTGTCGAAGTTGATGAGTTTCTCTCTAGGAAACATGAAGAAATTACTGAGGGTAATGTATTTAGGGTTATTAAAAAGAATAAACTACAGAATGCAAAAGGTATCGTTCACTTCAAAAGATCAAAATAGGTATGTAAAATTCAATAATTTTAACACTGTGAGTAAAATTTTAAATACAGATTTTGATAAAATGTTTACATTTAGAAGAAAGTATTTTTTCATTCATGTGAAATTTAGATTGAAAAAACTTAAATTAGAATTATTGTTGCTATTATCAGAAGAGAAGACACATGGCTGTTTTAATGCCATGACAGGACTGAATGCGTGTATATAATTTATAATAATATATATTACATAAAATATATTGTATATTATGTAAGTTACATACATGAAACTATAATGTATATTTATATTATATATAAATCATTTATATATAAAATCTACTCAAGTATACAAAAGAAATAGGAACTGCTGCGTTGCAAGAACAAAAATTGGCAGAAATTATTATTCAATCAGTTGGAATAGTTTACAGTGATCAAATCAAACTTTTCCATATGCAAAAATGAGAAAGTATTTTTCTAAGAGTTGATGACACATAATTAAATTCTAATTCATCACTATTATCCTTCTTCAGTAGGCCCACCTTCTGTCGATCCACTGTGCTTATCACACCAGCGATAATAAACATCCTGGGTAGAAACTTCGCAGCACGCCAATGCCTACTGGTACACTCAGCTATTTTCGGGAGACACAAATCCTCAACATTTCTTTCATTCATCCATTAGGTAATTCCCTCTTGTACTTTGAGATTAATAGAACTGTTGCTTTATTCAGGAACAGTGAATAACTGAAAGTTAGCCAAGCACGGTACGTGGGCCAAACAAGGCAGCAAGGGGAGCTATTCTGAAATAGAAGGTAAATGTGATGGATTTATTGTAATGTTTTACATTTGGAATTTTCACTTCCTCACGGATATTCATCTGTCTCCAAATCCTTTTTGTTCCTATTGACAAAAGCAATCACTCATATGAACTGAGCAAACACGGGAACACTCTCAGGTACTGGGAGAGACCTTGGGCTTCTAGACACCGAGCCATTTGTCCAGCATGGTCCTTGCCAGCCTCCCTGTCCCAAGCTCTTACCTCTGTATGCATCAATTTATCTTTTATTTTGTCACTACTGGCTCACAGCTGTACATAAATACAGCTTATTTTAACTAATCATATGCATACATTATTTTAAACATTTTGAGGTAGGGACAGTTTTAACGGATAATTTCCTTGCCTTTGTAATATTTTTTTTAAATTTTCTAATCATTTTTATTTTGGAACTGAAAAGAACCCAGAGATAGCCTAAGCATTATCTTGTGTTAAGAGAAGGAATAAACTATAAACCAAGTTTTGTTGGATCATTTAAGAAAAAAAAATATAAATGTATGCAGTGGAAAAAATAATTTCAACTTGATTTTTCTAAACCAGCGTATTGTTGCTTGTTCTGATTGCACTTCATTAATCACACATATTTTCTTCATAGTATCCTTAATATATGTTGCTTTCTTTTAACATGAGTATTGAAATCTAATTTTATTTCATAATTTTCTATTAGAAAGGACAGAACACATAGACTAACACTGATATCTTACTTTTTTCTACAATAATACAAATTTTGTTGGAAATCTTTCATTTAGCTTACATATTCCTCAAGGGCTCATTATATGCCCTAGTGATGCTACTTCACTTAGAATGGATGCTTTCCTTCCACCTTGGCAATACTGACCACGAGGAAGACTGTTGAGCTGTCATAGAAAAATTAAGACTTTTAAAATGAAATTCTATTCTCATTGGCAACTAAGCAATAAAGAAATAGGTACTGACTCAATTGTACTATGGAAAATTCTCTCAAAAGGCCTAGCCATTTCCCTTAGGGTTTCTTATGCAGTGTGCTCTCAGTCCTTCAACGTCATATACATGGAAAGACATTCTAAATGCTGGACTCTCTTCAAAGCTTCATTATTAGATATATGAATTACTATTTTACATGTTCTCTACATAACAAATTATTATATTGTGAATGCATACCGTCTAAATTACAAGTTCATAATTGCTTCCTATACATGTCCTTGATTCACATAAAAAGAATCATACTGAAAGAAATTATGTTAGGTAACTGTGTAGTCCATGTAAGCCATGAAATTTCTGTGCATTTATCCCACACATGTGGAAGGAAAGAAGCAAGGTCGGAGGATAAAGGGACAGAATAGAGCTTTTTTGTGATGAGCAAGACTTCAAATGGTTTGCACCATAGGACTGATGATATTAGGCTGATGAGATAGCTCAGTTCACTAAGTGCCTGCTTAGACAAGTGCAAGGACCAGGGTTCCATCCCCAGCACCGTATGCCCCACTGGCCCTGCCCCTGGGAACACTGAGTCAGCCAAGGAGACTGGGTGGGGTGGCACATGCCTGTAATCCCAGCACTGGGGAGACTGAAAACAGGTGAATCACCACAAGTCCAAGCTATGTAGTGAGACCCTGCACCAAATACATAAAAATAGGGAAAAGAACTAGAGATTTTTACAAAGGAGATAATGCCCACAGTGAAATATTAAAAATTATTTTAGGATATAACATCAAATATTTTTTATGATTAATTAGAAGAATTATTTGAATATCTACTTATATCTTTATTTGATGAAAGGCAGATGACAGCAAAAGAATGAAAAAGTATAATTCCACAGCAAAGTTTGACAAAGTATACATTATTACAGCTTTATAAACATGTTATTTATATATTTATTTATTTATTTATTTATTTATTTATTTATTTATTTATTTGTCTTTTTGAGACAGGGTCTCGCTGTACAGTTCTGGCTGGCCTTGAGCTCACTTTTGTGGCCCAGGCTGGTCTCGAACTCACACTAATCCTCCTGCCTCAGCCTCCGAAGTGCTGGGATTACAGGCATGAGCCACCACGCCTGGCTTAAACATGTTATTTGAATAGCTTAAATTTATTTCTTCCAAGGGCAAAATTAAGAGTAATATGAGAGTGGAGGACAAGGAGAACAGGGAACAAGGATAAACAATGACAAAATAGAGCAATACACTGCAAGGGACTGAAAGTGCACACCAAAAACTGATAAATAAACAAATAAATAAAGTATGAACTATTACTCTGGTTGAACATAAAGTCTCTTATTTATGCTTTATGCAGATAAAGTATATGGCTTATTTTAGAAATACATAAAGCTTTGCCAACAATTTGGAGGGTTTGGGCGGCTTCAGGGACCGCAGTTCTATCCCCAGCACCACATGCTGTGCCAGCCCTGCCCTTGGGGTGGGCTGAGTCAGCCATAAAGATGAGTGAATAAATAAACAAAGGTTCTGAAATAAGAAAAAAAAAATCTTAAAAAAAACGTATTTTGTAACATAATAAGCAAAGTATATAAAAATGTAACTTCCACACAGATTTATGCACCTCCTTAAAAGTAATCAGATACTGTAGAATAAGCACCTGCCTGGCCAGTGCAGGGTCCTGATTCCAATCCCCAGTACTACAAAAAATAAAAAAGAATAATAAAAAACAAAACAAACAAACAAAAACACAGAAATCAGAGAATTCCCTAGTCCTACATGCATGGTGCATGTCTGTGCACTTGGTTCACAGTTTGTAAATGCTAATAGAAATAGCCTCCGCGTCCACTAAGCCCATGCACACATCAATAAAGGTCTTCCTGCCATCACTAAAATGCTGGTCTGATCGGGAAGTGGAAAGACAATGAGAGTCCACTGGAAGCCACTGTGGCTCTTAGAAAATCTGTTTTTCTGCAATTTCTAAGTATACAGAAACTTTCCTTTTAATTATCATTTGCCTCTGTGCATCTGTGAAGAATATAAAAGTTTAACTGATTGGACTGGGGAGCTAGCTCAACAGTCTAAAGCGCCTGCTTGGGAAAGCACACAGAGACTGCTGTTTGATCCCTCGCACCACAAGCCATGCCAGCCCCACCTCCAGGGTGGGCTGAGCAGACTACAAAAAATAAAAAAAGTAAAAATTAAAATAAAGAAAGCCTAAGGGTCAGGCGTGATGGCACACACCTGTAATCCTAGCACGTGGGAGGCTGAGGTAGGAGGACCGATGTAAGTTCAAGACCAGCCCGGGTAAAAAAAGTGTACTCAAGTCCAGCATGACCTGTATAGTGAGATGCTGTCTCAAAAAGACCAAAGCATAAATAAATAAACAAAAATAAAAGCAAAAGTTTAATTCACCAATTTGTAAACAAACTGATTTTCTATATGTATCTAGCATGACAAGCACTTAAGCTATTACAAAATGAGCCAATGAACTCATACTAAAGAAAATTCTTGTAAAAGACCTAAATCAGTATGTGCTGACATATTCCCATTAGAAAATACATAAATCTCTCTATAAATATCTCTCTCTCTCTCTCTCTCTCTCTCTCTCTCTCTCTCTCTCACACACACACACACACACACACACACACATTTAGCTTTTTTTTTTTTTTTTTACTGTGATCTTTTAGACTTTCCAAGAGATCAAAATGCAATCCTTTGGAATTATATTTTTTAAATGCTTTACTAAAGGCCTGAATGAGAACAAGGCTAAATTTTCTGGAAAACGTTTCCACTGGAGGTTTTACTATGTTTCAGCATATTAGTAACTAGCTAAAAATAATGATTGTAACAAGCCTCTTTGAATTTCAGATATTAATTTACCTATACTGCTGGTGTCTGTGTACATAATCTGTAAAGACCTGACAATAAACATTTTGGAGTTTAAGTTCCTGCCAGATAGCTCAGTGAACCAAGGCGCCTGCTTAGGCCGACTCAGGGACCAAGGTTCAATCCCAGCATGCACGCTGGCCCCACTCGTAGGGCACGCTGAGATGGCAATTGAGACGGGGCGTGGTGGAGTGGTCCTGTATCTCAGTACTTAGGAAGCTGAAAACAGGAGAATCACTAGGAGTCTGGTCTGCGTAGTGAGACCCTAGAGACCCTGCACTAAATACAAATATATTCATTTATTGTAGGGTATATAAACCTTTTGGTCTTTCAGTCCTGCTATTGTAGCTTTAAAATAAGCAAAGTAATATATAAATGAATTGATTTGGCTGTATGCCAAACACCTTTATTTATGAAAGTACAGTGAGATCGGTAAAAAGAGTACAGTTCATGATCCAGGGTATAGGCTACAATATGATACCCGAAATAATCCAGAATTTTTCTTTGATTGATCATAACCACCTTTAATATGTGAATATCTTCACACTAGAGAATAAGTAAGAAAAGCTAAATTCAGCTGCAAATTTAATTCTTTAGTATTTATTTATTTATTTATTTTTATTTTTATTTTTTATTTTTTTGTCTTTTTGAGACAGGGTCTCGCTATGCTGTTCAGGCTGGCCTTGAGCTCACTTTTGTAGCCCAGGCTGGTCTCGAACTCACACCAATCCTCCTGCCTCAGCCTCCCAAGTGCTGGGATTACAGGCGTGAGCCACCACGCCTGGCTAATTCTTTAGTATTTACTAATGTTTCTTTTGTCCTTAATTTTTCAAAATTGCAGTTTCGTCATAGTTGTAAGCTTCCTTGCAAATCTTAATTTGCATCCTACAGATCAGAAAGCTACCTTTCCCTTAGGTGTCATTTTACTGCATCATTAAGTTCATGATGGGAATTTCTCTGTCTCCAAATAGCTCCCTGCAATGATGGACAAGGTATGCAGAGACCCTCCATCCTACAGAGGTGCAAGCAATTACAAAGGTCACGCTTTGGTTTAGGAAGATATGGCAGTACCATCCGTACATCCAAGCCATTGTGGCTCATCCTTCTCAATCTGTCCTCTATAAAATAACAATTATTACCTTAAAAAACTGTTCCCCATATCTGATAATACTTTAGTTCATGTAATAATGGAATCTATTTTACCGTTTGTTTTAGTATCAGTGATAGATACTTCTCTGAAATATCTTTCCATCAATATGTTTTAATTTCTACCTGCAATATTCTTTTATGCTTTTATTCCAATGTTCTTCTTTATTTCTTTTGATTTATTACCTCACATAGAATTTGAAATCATTTCTCCTGAGTTCAAAATAACAAAACCATTCCAATTTTGGTATACTTTATTTACAGTTTTATTTTATTTATTTATTTATTTATTTATTTATTTTTGTCTTTTTGAGACAGGGTCTCGCTATGCAGTTCAGGCTGGCCTTGACCTCACTTATGTAGCCCAGGCTGGTCTCGAACTCGCACCGATCCTCCTGCCTCAGCCTCCCAAGTGCTGGGATTACAGGCGTGCACCACCACGCCTGGCTTACAGTTTTAAATTAACATTTATATCATTAAACATCTTATCCATGAACTCAATGTGTTTAACTATTCTGGTCTTTATGTTATTCAAAAGAAACTTTTAATTTACTTCAGTGGAAACCACGCTCCTTCTCACTTACAATAAAAATAATAATTAACAGGAAACAATATTCCATGAAGAGCAAGTAACAATTTTATTGAGTCAATTATGGGGTAGCTAAGAAAATATGTGACTATAATATACTTATAGTAAAAATAGGTAAGTATTGAAATTATATGTTCATCTCTATAAATGCAAGGGAGCTTATAAAAGCTGTGATGAATAAAAAATTCACTCAGGCAATGATGTTACTGGCTATTTACTTTATAGAGCAGTGTTGAAGTCTTCATAGCAAAATATATTTTATATGAATTTAAATTAGTTCATGCTACTATATGTGAATACACCATTTAATCAGAGTTTTGAATGAGTACATTTTGGCTATAATGCAATTATTAAATTAATAGTTTTCTGAAAAACTCTTCTATCATCTATTGTTAATGCCTTTTTCAAAGTTTTACAGATTAAAACACTTTATTTAATTAAAACCTATCTGTCAACACAGACGTAGAGCACGGGGACTTTTTTTATTGCGGGAGGATAAAAATGATCCATCATTAAGTTTAATATATGAATAAAACAGGGGTGTTAGTCATTCTATAAAAATATTTTAAAAACATAGTGTATTCCTATTTAAAGACCTGTATGCAAGACAAAAGCTGTTTTTCTGTTCAACAAAATAGGGTTTCTGTCTTTCAAGAGATCTTTACCACTTTTCATAGCAGCCACTTTTAATACTCACAGACAAGGGAATAAATCATGCTTTTTCCTTGTCTCCTCGGCTGCTGTTGAAGATAGAACACAGGCTGTTGCATGCCTCCACAGTTACCATCCGCTGCTGCTACTGCCTGCTTCTTTATACAGTGGTAGTCCTTGAATGGCGTAACTGGCGATTGAGAGTCTGTATCCCTTTTAATTTATCATGGCTCTATATTTTCCTTTAAAATTTAGACTAACAGTTCCAATGCTACTGCATAATTTACAAAGATTCATTCTAAGGGTGTGGAGGTGTATCTCAGTGGTCTAAGTGCCTGCCTGGCAAGCACAAGGCCCTAGGTTCAATCCTTGGTACCACTAAAAAATAAGAAGATGAAGAAGATGAAGATGAAGAAGAAGAAGAAGAAGAAGAAGAAGAAGAAGGAGGAGGAGGAGGAGGAGGAGGAGGAGAAGGAGAAGAGGCTTCATTCTAAATGCTGTTTATATTAAGTTCATATTAAAAATAGTAACTGGTCATCAGAATTTATATTTCATACAACAGCATAAGAAAAAAACTATAGTCTTAATTACTGTTGTGTAGTTGCAACAAAGCATTCTGTATCTACCATTTAAAGTAAGTTGGGTTTAGGTGGGCGAGATAGCTCAGTGGTCTAAAGTGGCAGCTTAGGCAAGCTGTGGGACCACAGTTCAATTCTGGGCCACCACTTTCAGTGCCAGCCCCGCCCCAGGGTGGGCTTAGCTGGGCATGAAACAACAACAACAACAGCAGCAAAAAAAAGAAAAGAAAGATGGGTTTACTTTGGTTCCCACTTTCAAAACTTTCAACAAGGCAGAGAGCCTAGCAAAAGGAAGTCAGGTATGTCATGAGGGCCCTGAAGCGTATAGGGAAGAGAGAAATGTGGAAAGGAGGTGCGCCCTCTGGTGTCCCGACCTCCATGCCCGTTCCCACTCCTAGCAGCACACTTGGTTGCTAAACCCAGGAGCTGCTCACCTGCCCAAAGCTCAGACTCTGCGTTCGCCAGGAAGATCTGGACCTAAACCATAGCAACAGTAAGGATTGGGCTCCTTTGCATAGCACATATAATTTAAATAAAAGAGTAAATTTTTCCATCTAGGGTATTACATGCCAGTGTAAGCCCAGTACCAAAAGAAATGGTTTTCACCTGGTGACCAATTTCTAGAGGCTTACACCTTATAGCTTCTGTTTATTATTTTTTATAAGAAGATGCTGACAACACATCATCATTGCATTACTCTTGCAGATTAGATACTTGTTTGTAACATGCCCTTTAAAAAAAAAAATCATCTCTAATTTATATGTATTTGTCCCAGTTCCTCTTCTCTCATTGCTGGGACAAATAAATACCTGACAACCAAAGTGAAGGATGGAAAGGCTTATTTAGCTCAGCTAATGCAGATTTCAGTCCATACTCAGCTGGCTCTAAGGCAGACGGGTACATAGCACAGGGCAGCAGTTTATGGTTGCCGAACAGCAACAATGACAACAGAGAGCATCTATTTCTCTAATTCTGCCTCAGATATCCACCTTAGACCACACCTATTATTCCTGCAGTACTCAGACCCATAATCTCATCCTTGGATCACCCATAATCTCAGCAGATCATGAGTTAATCTCAAGCTCTAGGAGTCCCTGTGCCCAGACTACATATGGCTTTGGGGAGACAGCTAGACACAAACCATAACACTATTATTTTTTCTATTTAGAAGATATTGCAGCTTTTTAAAAGTTTATTGCTACATTATAAATACACATAATGATCGTTTTCATCATAGGGACTAATCCAGGCACAGGATTTCTCTCGGTTCTTTTCTTTCTTCCTATCCCTTTACCCTCCCCTTTAAGCAGTCTTCCCCTTAGTTACAAAAGTTTTATTTTCATTTTTTCCTCTTCCTTCCTTTTCACCTCCACCTGCCTAGTTCTCCTACCTGAATATTTTCATCCTATTTCATAATATCTATTATACATTCTAATCTTTATTTCACTTTCAATTTTTCCTGAGAGAGACAGAGACAATTAATTGCCACACGTGTTTCTAATTCTCCTTATTCCCTATTCTCTTCGCTCTTTTCTTTCCTGCATTCATGTCTACAGTCCCTTTTGTTTGCAAAAGATCTGACCCCTGTGTTCTCCTAGCTTATATTTTGTTTTGTAAAACTATGTGTGCTTTTGGTTTCTCCTTGAAGTTACGGAGTGCCTTGGACTATACTTGACATGAGTGTAGAAATCCAAAACATGAAACTAATTAAATTGTTGGTGGAGGAACAGTCAAATAGCTCAGTAGATCAAAGTGCCTGCTTAGGCAGAGCACAGGCATTTCATCCCTGGCCTGCCCTGCTAGGTCTGTCCCCGGGGGGCACTGAGATGGCAAATGAGATTGGGTGTAGTGGTGCGTGCCTGTAATCTCAGCACTTGGAAGGCTGCAAACAGGTGAGTCACTATGAGTCCGATCTACATAGCGAGACATTTTTGTCTCTGTACCTTATAGACCCTGCCCTAAATAAAGAAAAAAAAAAGTTGATCGTATAGAGTATACACACTGGTACCTCTGTAATATCAATGCTTCTGCTGGGTATACAGCAAAACAACTTACAACGTGTTATCATCTTAAAGGCATATGAAGCCGGGCGTGGTGGCGCACGCCTGTAATCCCAGCACTCGGGAGGCTGAGGCGGGAGGATCGGTGAGAGTTCGAGACCAGCCTGGGCTACAAAACTGAGCTCAAGGCCAGTCTGAACTGTACAGCAAGACTCTGTCTCAGAAAGACAAAAAAAAAAAAGGCATATGATAAAACTGTTACATCATAACTAATATAACTAGTATATAATAACCAAGTTTTATTTTATACTTTTTATTATTATATAATAATTTTATTGTATAACTTCTATTAGTTAACACTATTTATGATAATTGGAATATTTTATCTGAATGACACAAAAACTTAGCAAAATAACATTATATTTTCATAAAATGGAAGTGTCTCATATGTTTTTCATCACAAATTCAAAGTCCTATAAAATTTCTTAGCGAATGATTTTATTGTTAACATTTTCTGCTGATACATGTATAGATTCGATGTGGAAATAATCCTAAATTCCTCTAAGTAGTTGAATTCTGTTTCTAGAAAACAAGAGTAAGGTTTGTATTTATAAAAATAGCACTTTATCTTTAATTTTCATCGGTTTTTTGGAAACAAGATAAGTTCATTTTTTATTTTGTTTCATGGAAATTTACACATATTTTAGTTTACTGCTTCTATGATGATGAAAAGGAGAATTCCTGGCTATCTACCGTGTGCATGTATATGAGGAGTGGAGATATAGCTCAGTGGACTAAGTGCTTGCTTAGGTAAGCGTAGGGGAGAGGGTTTGATCCCTGGCACTACATGCTGTGCCAGCCCCACCCCCAGGTGCTCTGAGCTGGCAGTGGAGTCTGGATGTGGTAATCCCAGCACTAGGGAAGCAAAACTCCGGAGGATCAATAGGAGTGTGAGCTGCATAGTGGGAACCTGCACACCACACACACACACACACACACACACACACACACACACACACACATCTTAATGTAAGTATATAAAGAATCTTCACTGTACTGATTACATAATTTTTGTAAGTGTGATAATAATGGGTAAAACCTACATGTAATTCTATGCCATGAATTTCAAAGAAGATTTGTTTTTAATATGGTCTGTTTTGTCGTAGTCACAATTGTCGTCATCTCCTTCTTCTTCCTCTACTACTACTTCCTCTTCCTCTTCCTCCTCCTCGTCTTTCCTCTTCTTTTTCTTCTATCTTTTTGAGACAAATTTGCTATGCAGTTCAGTCTTGTCTTGAGCTCACTTTGTAGCCTAGGCTAATGTTGAACTCACAACAATCCTCGTGCCCAAGTCTCTTTAGTGCTGGGATTATAGGTGTGTACCACCATGCCTGGCTCTGTTTCTTCTTGTACTCAATGGTTATAGAACAGAAGGAAAGAAATGCATTAACAGAGAAGTTAAATCCATAATTCTACTTTATCTGGGGAAAATGAAAGGCTCATAGAAACTAGAAGTACCTTGACCTATAATTTTGAAATTTATCTATTAAGGTTATGAAATTTAGATTTTTTTCTCAGCTTTTCAGCATGACAACTCAAGCATTAAAATAATAGCCAAACATGGTGGCCTGTGCCTTTTTAGTTCTCTGAGAAGTTCAGGGAAAATCATGAAAGGTTTGAGTATAGGCTGGTAAAATTAGCATTTTAAAGAAGTGTTGGCTTTTATGAAACCCGTTAGGGATGTTGTTCAATGCTAAAGCCTAGGGACCCATCAGCAGTAGTCCTTGCTCATACACACAGCTATACTGCTCAGTATAACCATAGCAAAGCTTAAGACATATGGCATTCAATTCAGTGGTTAGGGAGCCTGGTGACGTGAGCTGTAATAGAAAGCTAGACAGATGGAAATCCACACTATATAATGGGATGATTATTATTGGCAGAACTTTGTCTTCAATTATTGGGATATCAGTTCAAACATCATAATGATGTGTGTGTGTGTGTTAGACTGACTACATTTAAAAAGATATTTCAGAACAGAGAAATTCAAAGAGTGATTAGCTGTGCCTCAAATTGAAAGGGAAGAGATAAAATAGACATGTTTAAATCTTTCAATATTGAAAAAAGAATTGGTCTATGCTAGAGATAAAGCCATGGAATGGCATTTTAAGCCTCAATGATAGATTAAGCCATGCTATACAGAGACTCAGCCTTATGCTTCAGATTCATTCTATCCCTTAAGATGATCTCAACATAGCTGCATTAAGTTGGAGGTAAGAAAATGATGGATTGAATAAATCAGTTAATTAATAGAATATGCATAATGACTATATCAATGAAAGCGTTTGGGGTGTGTGCTTGGTGCAGAGTTTCTGACACAATGAAAACTTGACAGAAAAATAAAATATCATGCTATGAATTTTAGGGACTCTTTGCCAATATGTCATGATTATTAACTAAAAAAGCCTGTAGTTCTAAAACAGTCCTCAAACTTCTCAAATAGATGAGCATGAAATGGGCTATAAAGAATGGTTAAACCACTAATGCTGCACCAGAGAGGATGGAGATGATAGGAGAAACTCTTAGATAGCAGCCCTAGGGGTGCCAAGATGGACAGTTGCGTCCCACAGAGGTGACAGTCACATCTGCTATCGAGCTTCACCATGTCTGCCTCAAGAGCTGGCATCTGTGTTAAGAAGCAGTCAGACCTATGCTTTTCCATTATTCCCTATTCATTAATATGTTTTTATTATGTATATTTGTGGGTACAGTGCCATTCAACACATGTGCACAGTGTTATGATCCCATTAGGCTAATATTCACATATCGTCCAACTTTAAAGAACCACTCTTTGGACCAGGGATATAGCTCAGTGGCACAGCGCCTGCCTAGCAAGCACAAGGCCCAGAGTTCGATTCCCGGTACCAAGAAACAAAATAGTAAAGAGAGCAAAAAAAAAGCCCCTTTGGAAAACAGAATTGCTCTTTGGTTAACTGGCCTCACGTACAAATATTTAGATGGTATAGTGTTATGTTTCAATACGTATATACAATATGTACTGATCAAGTAAGCAGAATGATCAAAGTATTCATCTCCTTGTAATTACTTTGGGTTTGCAGACTTTGAGCTTTTTATGTTTTTGTTTTTAAATGTGTTTAGTGCAGGGGATACAGTGTCTCACTACACAGATCGGACTCGTAGTGATTCTCCCCTTTGCAACCTCCCAGGTGCTGGGATTACAAGCATGTGCCACCACACCCAGTCTCATTGTCTGGTTGTACCAGTACACCCCGGGTTTGGGGCTGGCACTGCATGCTGGGGTTGAACCCCGGTCCCTGCATCTACCTAAGTAAGCATTTTATCTGACTTACCAGGATTTTCTGCTTTATTCTTCTAATTATATATAACATTTATAATAGGTCTATATAAAAAGTGGAAATACCTGACTACCAGAATACTAGCATAAATTCTTTGTGAAGTTTCTTAGGGCTATTTAAGCACACTGGATTGGGTGGATATAACTACAAATCTGAAAATTAAAGGAACATTAAAAAAACACACACAAAAAAACCCCCAGAAAACAACAAAGTAAGAAGTTCCCAATCAAGTTATCTCAGAACTTATATTTTCAAAGCACATGATGAATACACATGTTCAGAAATACACCCAACATGCTGATTCATGTTTTTTTCGACCTCAAATCAATTAGAATGCATCCAGAAATAAAATAATATCTATTACAGAGACAAGATAAATTGTAAAACAAAGTAGGCAGAACTGAAACGTTAACCCTTCAGAATGAAAAAAGAATTAACTATAACTACTGATGGTCAAACTCTCTCAGTGTCTGAGATAAAGTCATAACCAATAAAGTCCAAACTGGAAATTTACACTCTATAAATTAGTGTTGAAGCAGAAATAGTCAAAAATCATTTTTAAAAAATGTATGTTAAAAACTTACAGCAAACTATATTCAACTTTCATCTGTCTTGCCTGGAAAAATATTTTCTATTTTTAGACCCACTCGAACATCTTGACTTCATATTCTTCTCAAGCCAGATAAAAGCTTGTAATTGCTTCACATGATAGCAGCTTTGTCTGGAATTTAGGATATATTGCAAGAGTTTATACTTCACATGTGAGCACCTCTCTAGAGTTTATACTTCACGTGTGAGAATCTTTCTAACGTGAAAATATTCCTTGGGACGGTAAGTCTGCTGTTTCCTTCTTCTGATTTCATCTGACCTTTCAGCTTTTCTTCGTATTTTCAGACCCCCTTATTTAATGCCAACAAACCCTGGCATCTCAAATTTCTTGATACTCTGCTTCCAGAGTCTTCTATCGTAACATGATTAGGCAGAAGGTCATAAACTCAAGGCATAAGTATCTCTGAGATCCAGCACCAGGTTGTGCTATGAAGCCTTAACAACAACGCTCTTGGGGAGAGAAAATCAATAGCTCAGCCACTAAAGGCCTTGCGTGTCCTGTTCACCTCTGAATAATAATGAAATGGTCTGAGAACTACCAGAATCATTTCCTCCTGAATTTTAAAGCAGTGTCAGCAGACAAATATACTAAAGAGATGTTTCTAGAAAACAAAAAGGGTTTTAAAATTGTCAAAGTCGCTGAACTTTAATTTTCACAACATATTATTTTTTAAAATTATATTGTGTAATGTTGTTATGATTCTTGTCTAGTTGTCCCCTGAATGTCTCCTTCAGTAATTGGGTGACTTCTAGAGTTTGTGATTAATTCATGATTCAACACTGGGATTATATGTGAGTGTTACATTCGCCCTGGGGCAAACAATTTGCATGCAATTGGAGAGGGGTGGAGGGGCTTGCTAGTTGCAGCCCCTCCCTTATGCCTCTGCTCTTTGCTGTTTTCTGCTGCCATGAGATGCAGCCCTCTCCCACATGCTACTTTGCCTTGGAGGCAGCAGAGTAGGTCTGAAACCTCCACAAACTGCGAACTAAATTAACATTTCCTTCCATAATTTTCAGTGTTAGGTATTTTGTCCAGGCAAGAAGAGAAAAACAACTGAGACAAATACATTATAGGATTAAAAAAAAAAAGTATTTATATAGACGCAAGGAATTCCCACCAGGTTTAAAATCCCAAACTCAAACAAACAACTCTTACTACAAATGCTACTGTTGTAATGGGATTTAGCCTAAATTAGTGTTCAAAGGAAGCTTACTAGGAATGCATATCACTATTTGAACTCATGACTGAGATCATGTAGCTGAAAAGAATGCATTCAATTTTACATGCTAATAGTTTACCATTATTTCTTAAGCATTAAAACAGTCAGATAAAATGATTTGATGTATATTAGCACTTTAGAAATTAATATTACTTTAACTCAAACCTATAAAATTAATATAAATTAAAATGAATTGAAACAATTCAAATGTATTTGTAACATCAACATGACTAGTATAATAGCTTCATAAAAAGCCTACAAGATAAAACAGTACTTATGAAAAATTAGTTGATATTTAAGCCAAGATTAAAATACTGCTTAGTATGTATAAGAGAGCCTAAATTATTTACATATGGTTTTAAATTTGTTTAAATTCTTCAGATAACATTCTCTAATTTTGATGGATTGAACAGGAATAAAAGAGCTTCTATCTTTTCTGCCTCTAAAATTTGCATATGGGCCAGGCGTGGTGGCTCACGCCTGTAATCCTAGCACTTGGGAGGCTGAGGCAGGAGGATCGGTGCGAGTTCGAGACCAGCCTGAGCTACAAAAGTGAGCTCAAGGCTAGCCTGAACTGCATATCGAGACCCTGTCTCAAAAAAGGCAAAAATAAATAAATAAATAAATAAATAAATAAATAAATAAAAATAAAATAAAATAAAATAAAATTTGGATATGGGTATACTTAACAATGTTAGAAAGAGGGATGGGGAGATAGTCCAGTAGAATAACACCTGCCTGACAAGTACAAGGTCCTGAGTTCAACCCACAGGACCCCCACCCACCCACCCTCCTTACATGCAAAAAAAAAAAAAAAGTTAGAAAGAAATGAATCACAAATCATTCAACCATCAGTAACACAACTTTCATGATAAATCAGTTAAAAACAAGCAAATAAATATCATTTCATAGCTAAGGATAAAAACATTTTTCTAAGTACTTCATTATGTCTTTGCCATGTACAGGGTTTCCAAATTTATTCAAGCAATGTACGAGACTCTTTAAAGCCTTGCTATGCTTTCTTTCTGTCATCATTTCCACCAGCAAAGTTCCATAGAATCCTGCACATTGTTCCATCATTTGTAGGAGCTCAAATTTCAGAATGGACAGCACAATCTCACTTGAGAACTGCCCACGTCAAACTAGAGAAAATAAGCATAGGGAAATGCAGGCTATTGAATGAGTAATATAAAGTTCGCCTGTGTTGGCTTTAAAAAACATGAAAAATACCAGCTGGCAACATAAGCTGTACAGATGCCTGGATGAGGAGACGGACAGAGAAAGAGAGAGAGATGGAGAGGAAAGGTGCAGGGAAAAGAAACACACAGAGCCGGGGCAAAATATTGCAGTATCAGTTCTCAGGACTAGCTAGCACTCTGTGACTCTAGCAGATTAACTTTTGTTCTCAGTAATTGTCCAATTTGAAAACAAGATTAATAAAATATACTCTAAATCCTTCTAGATCTAAATTATGCACTATATGCTGAAGGAAGATGAGAAAACACAGGGTATCCCTCATAGGAATGCACACTCTGAGTTCCACCTGAAATTGAGCAGACCCCAATTGCAGTGACTTATGAGTGTGTTTTAGTCCATTTTTTCATACTTTATTTTAGGTGTGATTTTTAAATATACCTTTGATTCCATAGTGCTAGTCAAACAGAAATATAAATGATTAGTAAAACTAGCACAGAGAAGGTAGCAATTAATTGTGTGAACCCAGATATATGATCTTTTCACTAGATCTTAAGGAGTGAATGAGCCGGGCGTGGTGGCGCATGCCTGTAATCCCAGCACTTGAGAGGCTGAGCTAGGAGGATCAGTGCGAGTTCAAGACCAGCCTGGGCTACAAAAGTGAGTTCAAGGCCAGCCTGAACTTCATAGAGAGACTCTGTCTCAAAAAGACAAAACAAAAGAAAACAAAAACTAAGAACTGCTGGGCATGGTGGGGCACAGTTGTAATCCCAACAGTCTGGGAGACTGAAGTAGTAAGAAGATGGCAAGTGTAAGTTCAATCTAGGCAGGTTAGCAACTTAATGAGGCTCAGTTTCAAAATAAAAATAACAACAACAAAAACAGTGAATGAAATTCTATTATAGAAAAAAGATGAAAGACATCAGTCAGACAAAATATGAAACAAGCAATATAGAGAAAAAGATACACGAGCTGCTCATAAGTACTAGAAATAGAAAAACAGATAGAATTTGCCAGGGTAAAGAACATAAGGGAAATTGTCATGTTTCTTGAATTCTGTGCAGAATAACCACACTGAGTAAGCATCCTAGAAAACATGCTAGTATGTTTCAGAAATGAAAAAACAAAACAAAACAAAACTAACACTCTTATTAAGACATAGGGGCCGGTGAGATGGCTCAGTGGTCTAAAGCACTTGCTTAAGCAAGCTAGGACAACCTCAGGGACTGCAGTTTGATCCCTAGCAGCACATGCTGTGCCAGCCCCACCCCCAGGGCAGGCTGTGCCAGCCATAATAATAATAATAATAATAATAATAATAATAATAATAATAATAATAATGAAAGGCATAGACAGTGAGTAGGTAAAGCCTCACCCTTTGCAGAAGCATCATTTTATATAAATGAAGTCATCTTAGGAATCCAACTGTAGTTATTCCAAATAACTACAATTGTAGAAATCATCAGTGAGAAAATTTAAAAACCACCCAGCTAACCTATTCTGGCTTCTGAATTGCAGAATGTAAACAAGTTATTAGAGGAGGACATAGCTACTGTCATAGATTGAAATCAGTGGCATGGGCTTGCAGAACAACCATTTGGGAGGCTGAAAAAGTAGCAAGAAGAATGTTATAGAACCTAGAAAATTTATATGTATAGGTATATTGCTACTGGAGACAATGCAAGGGCAATAATCCCAGTTATATAATGCAAGGAAATGGTGACAGCATTGCCTATAAAATCTGAGAGGTTAAAAAGCATTTTTTATACCACTGATGAAATCAATAATGTATCCAAGCAGCTATTGCCACTAGCAACTGCCACATAGATAATTCTTACATATAAGGACAGTGACTCAGATGGCAGTCAGGAGCCCAGCAAAGATGTCAAGAGCCAAAGCCAGGAGTTCCAATAGACTTTAGTCAGAGAACATTCTCTGCCCCTCTAACGGGGCATCCTCACATAGGGAATCTATGGCACAGAAGCGAGACCACACCTAGCCAGATTTCATTGACAGTGAGTTAGTGATTGTGGCACTCTTCACGTTTTAGAATGGAAGAGTCCTTCCCCATTATTCCAGTTCAGTCTTATTTCTATTGTGGTTGTGGAGAGCAAAAATAGACCTACTTACTTCTTGGTGTTGGGGTCAACAGAGGCTCTGGCCACGAAGCTTTAGTCATATATGGAGCTGTTCTAAATTTTAACATGATGCTGTAATGATAGAGCATGCGTGGATTTGTGAATGAAAAGAGAGACACTACTCGGGTGGGTGTTGGGAAGAGTTCAGCATGTTGACTCCAGGGCAGCCTTCCAGAGTCTCCCTTCCCTGAACATTCTTCCAAGTATCCCCTTCCTTGAGTGGCTCTTCATATCTTTAATTTACACCTATGAAAAAGTGAACATTCTCTGCCCGTCTTTTCCTTCTCTTCCCTTTTGTACTCTGGAAAAGTTTAAGCCAGATCCTCTCTGTCTGTCTCTCTCTCTGTCTCTGTCTCTCTCTGTCTCTATCTCTTTCTGTCTCTGTGTCTGTCTGTCTCTGTCTCTGTCTGTCTCTGTCTGTCTCTCTCTGTCCATCTCTCTTTGTCTCTCTCTGTCTCTGTCTCTGTCTGTCTCCGTCTGTCTGTCTGTCTGTCTGTCTGTCTGCCTGACTGGCTCTTTTCTCTCTCAGTACTGGGGATCAAACTCAGGACCCTGAGCTTGCTGGGTAGGTGTTTATGTCACTGAGCTATCTAACCCAGTCCTTAGCCCATATTCTTAAAGGATGAAAGAACACATAGAGATCTTAGAAATGAGAAACCATGAACACCCCAATTCCAGTCAAGCACCCAGTGGGATTCAGCCTCATGTATGTCTGTTTATTCTACATTAAGTAGGAGTACCTCTGAGGAAAAAATAAACTATTGTCGTTTTTACTCCCTATATTTTGTGCTGCTTTATCTCATGATATTGTGAAATTGAAATATGTGCCATTATATTCATCTCTCCCATCCAAATGATTAAGTAGTCACAGAAATATCAAATATCAACAGTTTACATTATTTTACAGAAGAGAAGAAAAATGATTTTCAGATGCTGTGTTCTATTTTCCCATTATGTGTGGAGTCATATGATGAGCTATGTTTTTTTTTTTTTTTTTTTTTTTTTTTTTTTTTTTTTTTTTTTTTTTTTTTTTTTTTTTTTTTCTCTAAATTTAACACTTAGGTTTCTGTAATTCAGAAAATACACTGTGAGATAACTTGTTGCTAAACACCAATACTTTTCATTAACAGGAAAATGCTGTATAAATGATTTTATGTTTTATAAAATAAAGGGGCATATAAAGCACCAAGAACACACACACATATAAATAGTTCAAAGTGGTATAATATGCCTATCATTAAAAATGGAGTAGCCACATCCACTGACTTTAGCTTTGTATAGGACAAGTTTCTGTACTTAATTGGAAGCATACATGCACGTTTTACAGGTACTTTACCATGATTGTACCAACGCTGTCTAGGTAAGGCAACCAATTTCGGTATCAGTAAGCTATTGGCATAAAATTCAAGCTTAGTTTTGCCAATTTCCATTGTACCCTGCAGGGAGATGAGCATATGTATTGTGCTCACACTTTACCTTCCTACATCTAGGTAAGCAATAATGAAGATAGTAAGACAGAAAGACAGAGAAGTAAAAGCGCTAAGTAAACCGCTACTATTAAATCATTTGTCCCAATTAAGTTTTGTGGAAGAACTGGAGATATTTTAACAAATAAAAATACAAAAAGAAATTTCACAGCACAAGCACCTTAAATAGAAAGAAAACATCCCATTACCATGGTACCTTAATTTAATCTCGTAGTCAATGTGCTAAAAACACAACTATTTAGTCATGATTAATCATATAAATCAACAGATCACTGATATACTTTTTAAACATTTAGAAAACTAATTATCAATTAGTGTCTAAAATGTATCGCTGGTCTGGGGAGATAGCTCAGTGGAATAAATGCTTGCCTGGCAAGCTCAGGGTCCTGAGTTCAATCCCCAGTCCAAAAAAAAAAAAAGTATTCCTACTAGGGCTGGTGAGATGGCGGCCCAGTGGCCTAAAGTACCTTCTTAGGTAAGCTTAGGCAATCCCTGGCATCCTATACTGTGCCAGCCCCTCCTCCAGGGCAGGCTGAGCTGGTCATAATATAAAAAAATAAATAAATAAAATAAATAAAATGTATCCTTACTTAATTTTTATTTTTTGGTTAAATAAAGTTAACATTTATTATGTCCTTACTTTAAAATGTGGCAAAACCATGACTGATAGGGATAAAACATTTCTCCCTTCCTCTTATTTTCTTCTCAATTTCACTAAATAATTATTTATGTATGTAAATTTTTCATTACTGAATTACCATAAATATTTTATAATTCTCTCTGGGATCATTTATGTTCTATTTTCCTCCACTATATAAAAAAATTCTTCTTTAGGTGAATAAAAATTTTAGACTCAATATTTATTGATAAATGTAAATCAAAAAATTTGAGATTAAATAGTAGAGGAATGGTGACTCATGCTTTCTAATGATATACTACAGACATATATTAATATAAAAGTCTCTAATATAAGATATGATGATTCCTGGCACCAATAGTGAACTTTTAAAAGACGAAAGCCTGAGCAATTTATAAACAGATAAAAACTTCAAAGCTTCACCCTATAATGTTCATAACTCTTATATGCATATAAATAAGTTGTCTTACTAATTATTCCTTTTTAACTAACGTGAATACAGTCTCTACAGAAGATCAATAAATCAACATAGTATGATAAGAAAATATTTTGTAATTTCTCACTAAAAAGAAAATCTTTTTTACTATTTACTAAAAGAAATCCTGCTTTTATATTTGGTTTCAAATATGAGTGCTAATTTCAAACACAAGATTTTAAAGATATCTATATAACATTTTAAATTTGTATATTCACAGGATTGATAAACTTTCAATGGATTATTAGTATAAAAAGGGAAAATATTTTGTTGGAAACCAGGCTAAGTAAGGGTTAAATTGTTAATCATGAAGGAACCTCTGACCTTGTTGGAAAAGCTCAAGATTTGCAGTAGGTAGCTGAGGATAGGGGCTGCTCACATTTCCTATTCCACAGTAATAAAGCTGCCAACCTTAGCGATCATAGACAAAATTTATTGCTTGGAGAAGTCTTTGTACTAACTTCCCAAGGTCCTGCTCAGTTCTTGCCTTGTCTCAGTATACCCTTCCATTGTTTGAAAATCTAATATATATGGGCTGTCCAGTGGAGCGCCTTGGTTGTCCCAGCAGCCTTTATTCATGAACAAGTTTTGGCCTTCCTGGACTCCCTGCCAACCACAACTCATTGCCTCTCTTTAGTTAAATCATTTCTCATACCACTTGTTTTAAGAGACTGGGGCTAGTCCAAGTTCACAATAATATTTCATCTTGAAAATTACTGATATTTCATTGGCACAACAATTTAGTTCTAAACTTAAGTAGAATTTCATGATGCTGCTGTTTCTTTTGTTAAATTTATTTTTTATTTAGTACAGGGTCCATAGGGTCTCTCTACATAGTTATTTCTTGATAATTTGGTCTTACACCAATGCTATTAATAAAAACTAATGTGTTATGTGGTATAAAATTGTTATCAGTAGTACAGTATAAAGGTCTAACAATTCCTACATTCAAACACCATACATATAACATCTATACAAAATAAGCTAAACATTTTAAATATAAAACATATATATTTCTCATTTGTTGAGTGAGGAATTTAACAGTATGTGCTTATTTTAATTCAATACAAACAAAATGATTACTTTGTTCCTGATCCACCAAGGCATAGACATCTGACAAATCCCCTCCACTATTTTTTTTTTTTTTTTTTTTGGCCACTGTTGTTTCCTTTCCCCATAGAAGTAGAGAATATAAAAATTTTCAATGCTTCATTCCTTTACTGAAAACAATATGAGACATTTTCCCCAACAGGAAAATAATAAATAAAGGTTGGAATATTCTTGTAGTTAATAGGAACTGTCACAGTTGATTACAAGACACTTCACTCTGAGCCTGTTAGAAAATTCTTATAGAACACACTTACTATGTAAATATAATCAGTATGCAAGGTTTAACTTACGGGCTTCCTTCTTACCATGACAAGAGCCCTCGATTTCTTCGTATCCTGTGCTGCAGATGCACCTTCCAAGTGGAACCAGCCAATCCCCATCAGCGCCACAATATAACTTAGGAATGTCACGCTCCTCTGCGCTCTTCACACAAGATCCCCTCACTTCAACCAAAGAGGAAGAGTCAACCCTTGGGATAGTATCAGGAAACATGGCCAAGTTTCGAACAGTGAAAGGGCATTTTTTGTAGAAAACACGGACTGAAACCAGGGCAATGCAGGCTCCAATGTCTTGAAAAGCGAGGTAAAATCCTTTTCTTTCTATAGGGCCCACTTCACGAATTTCAGTGTTGAGTTTGAGGATGCGATCACCCAAATCCATCTGGGTAAAGCTTTCATCAGCTGCAATCGTGTCAATCTTTGTATACTGGCTGGGCTTGAACTTAATTCCATGGGGCTCATCTGATTCCATATAGTGCAGGTTAAATGTTTCCTTGCAAGTTCCCAAGACCCATGGGATGCTGTTGCAATCTCTCAGTGTAAACTTCATTTCCACATAAATTTTTTGAGCTGCATCCCGAGAGATCCAGTTGGTACGAAGCCAGTTGTTTTGGTTCGGCTCCATGACATTGCACACCTGGTACGTATGGATGGGCCTGTTGTGCTCATCCATCTCAGTGATGGCGTCCCACTGCAAAGGGGGAAAGATAAGTGATTACAAGACATCAGTGACTCCAGGGAAATGAGTTTCTCCAATGTTTTGAAAAGTAAAAATGAATTAGAAAGACACAAATGAAGCTGTTCCAAGGAAGAATGTAAGCAGCATTTAAATCTTGCAGATTGTGCTTAAAAATGTAATTTCTGGAAATGGCTGTCCAGAATCATACTCTGCTACACATTAATTGCACAACAAAGCAAAACTTAATTGATTACCTCTAATTTTACTATAAAACAAAGCTGACAATATTACCTGGTTCCTAGGGTTATTGTATGATGTAAGTTATTTAAGTCTGTGTGAAGACATTTAGATGGTTCCCACTACACTAAAATAATACAATGTGGCATCTATTGTCTTACAGAAATAGCAGAATTCATAACAAATGCATTCTGTAGTTTTCTTGTCTGTCCTCATAATGGAAAATGCTACAAATTGAGATGGGTTGAATACTCATTAAGTATTTCGTTATTTTAGAGAAATTAGGAGAAGATCACTTTTCTTATATTGATTGAAGAACTATTCATCAAGATGCTAATCTGAACATGAGTATATAGCAGTTAACTAACTCACTGGAGATTCTTCTGTAGCAGGCAGAGGCAACAGAAAGCATTAGTAGGTAAGGTTATTAGTGTGGTAGAAAGTGAACAGGAGAAAGATCCAGTAGCAGAGAGAAAAAAGGAAGAGGACCACAGTTCCACGTAGAGTCCCTAGAGTTGGCCTTGTGGAGGCAGTGGTATTCAGCACCTAAGAGAAGAGGTCAGGGAGAAAGCAGTGAATGTGACCACTCTACGGCTGCAATTATGGGCTCTTTTAAGACTAGCTAGAGCACATAGTAGAAGTACATGATATGAGAAGGGACAAAGAAGGAGACTTGGTAAATATCTTCATCATTTTGGCCTTTAGTATTCTAGGGAGAACCCTGGATGACCAACATCTTAACATAGGAAGACACTGCTCTCTTTTGCAAAGAATGATGTTGAGATACTAAGGTAAAGTATGAAAGATAAATAAAATTAAATATCACACAGTTTCCCTTAAATGAAAATAATAATAAAGTATAAAACAAAAGAAATCATAGAGAAAAAAACAGAAAAAGTTTCTGTTATTCAACTTCAACTATATCTAAAAAAAACCTTCATATAGTATGCCTTACTTAATTTTTTGTCCTATTAGGCCTTTAAATATAGATATGTCGTAATTAACTCTACAATGACTTACAAGTAAATAAATTAACCTCATGCTGTCAAAATAAAAAGAGGGATGAAGAGGAAACAAAAGAATTGAGACATGTTAGGTACATATATCAATCCCTAAAATGGGGGGCGGTCAGATAGCTCAGGTGACTAAAGCACCTGCTTAGGCAAGGGCAGACACCACGGTTTGATCCCTGGTGTGCTGTGCTAGGCATGGTGGTGCCCACCTGTAATCCCCATGCTTGGGAGTCCAAAAACAGGAGAATCACTATGAATCTGATCTGTGCAGTGAAACTCTGCAGTCTCTGTACTAAAATAATTTTTTTAAAAAACTCTAAAACAAATGTAATCATTATGTACTGCAAAAGTGTGCTAATAAAAATTAAAGATTAGAAAAACAAATTATTTAAAACATTTGAGTGCCTTGAAATCAACTGGTATTTCCAGTATTCATACATTTTACATTGCATACTTCTCTACTGGACATTTATAATGTAATTGTATCTTATTTCTATAGGTATAACAGAGAACTACCAATAAATGAAAAAAGATCTGGAATTGTTGCAGCTTTTTTCAGGAGGACGCACTAGTCATCAAAGTTGATCATTTCTATTGCAGTAACTACTACAAATGAGGAACGATTTCCCATAGTGCACAAGTGTTTGCCTCCTCAATACCATACATCAGTGATTTATAATAAGATTATTTAGCACATCCTGTTTGCAGTTTCTCATTTTAATTGGTTTTAGAGTCATTTAATCAAAGCTTGTTGAATTCAATTAGTATAGTTTCCAACAGAATGACTACTTTCTTCACTATATTACTGCGATGACACTAAGTATTTTTAATTATCTACCATAAATTTCTACAAATAACTCTGTTACTTCCAAGCAAATTTAAATGCAATACCTAAAAAAATTTCATTTGTAAGTGTCAGAGGATATATTCCAGAAAGATCAGTTCCTTTAAGATCGAGGATACAATTTAATAATATACACTTACTGTTAATCAGGGGTGCTCCAATAACCTCATCTCATAGAATTAATCATCTAAATTCCTTTCATCTTAGTATCTCACAATCTTGATGTTATTTTTACACTTGAGATTAAGAGCCAAACCAATTATTCCATAGTTTAATCTACAGATGAATCATTCAATATAGAGCCATGAACTAAGATAATTAATATGATCTATCCTAGCTAGCATGAGGTCTTGAGTTTGATTGCTAACACCAAAAATATATTACATAATTAGTAACAAAATTTCAGTATCATCAAGATCAATGTTCAAAATTCTCAGAATTTCTCAGGAAAATCTCTAAATCACTTATCTAGTAATTGCTATTAATTTGAATGTTTCTAATCAGAATTGATTTTGTTTCTCAGAGAACACATGGAATTATTGCCATTACTACATGTTTTATCTCATACCAGAGTAAAAAACAATCTATATTTCCAAAAATACAGTTTTAAATAATTCAATTTTAATACTTTGAAATGCTATGTTTTCATGCTAATAAAGGGTATCTCCACGTTCAATGAACAACACTTTAAAATATGAGATTAACATCTGAAATGTGAAAAATCTTTTAGTTGGAAAAATATTAAATACAATTATTTCATTTCATAAAAATAATTTGTTTTGGGACATGGTGTAAGAAACAAGAATGGTCAAGATTCTGAATGAAAATTATGACTCTTCCAAAAGATAGTACACAAAAACACTTAGAATGGTGCACTATTTTCAATATTAAGTTTGTGGTGTGTGATCAAGAGTAATATTTCTTCTGCTCTCGTTATTTTAAAAAATTAGGAAAACTTGTTAATTATTCAAGTTCATCTCTACTGTACTAGAAATGCTGTACTAGAAATGAAGAACCAGGTATCAAATAAGCCAAAATTGATCAACTATGAAATTTCTTCTTAACTGAAAAGATAAAATAAATTATATGAAATTAGATTCCCTAAACCAAAGATATAAATACAAGACTGGTATAAATATATAATACACTATGAAATCACTATAAAATCTATCATTAGCAGATGCAGAATTATTATATATCTCAGGCACAATGCTTCATTTGAAAGAGGTGAAATACATATTTATACAATTGTATAAAAGGTTCATTAAATTTTTCAAATACTAAAATACATAAGCCGGGTGTGGTGACCTATGCCTATAATCCCAGAACTTGAGAGGCTGAGGCAGGAAGATCGATGTGAGTTCGAAAACCAGCCTAAGCTACAAAAGTGAGCTGAAAGCCAGCCTGAACTGAATAGTGAGACCCTGTCTTAAAAAACAAAAAACAAAAACAAAACAAAAAAGAATACATAAGACCTCCTAAAATTAGAGGCCTAAGAATCAGTTTGGGGATCGCATCTCATATGACTAAATTCATCGAAGAGGTAAGTTATTTCATATATATATATATATATATATATATATATATGTATATATATATATATATATATATATATATATATAAAACTAGATTTTCTCCCATTGTACTTTCTATCACACTAATAACTTTATACACTAATGCTTTCTATTGCTTCAGTCTGCTACAGAAGAATCTCAAGTGAGCTAGTTAACTGCCATATTCTCATGTTCAGAGTAGTGTTGTGATAAACAGTTCTTGAATCAATCTAAGAAAAAAGATCTCCTATTTTCTCTAAAATAATGAAATTATTTTTCATTTTCTAAAGATAAGCTCCTAGTAGCCCAGGAAGCGAGAGTCATATTCAAGATACCCAGACTCCTTAGAATTACAGAGCAACTTGTGCAGACACGTGCTGTGTTCTGCACACAGCCAGCTCCTAAACTTAGTCAAACTGCTTTTGTTTCATTAATTGACCTCATTTCTATCCAAGCATGATAGGCTTCCCTTGTGTATCTCAGTCTTCATGTATGAATGAGTCCTCTTTAACTACAAACAATTGCCCGGTGTGGTCTCCCACTTAAGCTCAGTACAGAAGATCCATGTCATGTCCAGTGAAGCTTTGATCCCAGCAAGGAAGCTTGGAATTCCTGAAAGGAGATTTCACCCCACATGAACGAGAAATTCTGGAGTACTAAGTACTGTTATGGTTTGTGTCTAGTTGTCCCCTGCAAAGCCTCATGTAGTCATGGGGCAGACTTCTAGAGTTTGTGAATAACTCATGATCCACTAGGATTATGGATGTGAGTACAGCACTGAGCCTAAGGTAGATAGCCTGAATACAACCAAGGGAGAAAAGTTTCCTCTCTGTCGCCATTGTTGCTGCTACTCTTTCCTTTGCTCTATGCTCTTTGCCACTGCCATGAACAGCTGCTCTCTGCCATGTGCCACTCCACCTTGGAGCCAACTGAGTATGGACTGAAACCTTCACTAACTGTGAGCTAACTAAACTTGTCTTTCCTTCATTTTTAATTTCCAGTATTCGTCCCAGCAACAAGAGTAGAATAACTGAGACAAGTATGTATATTATGGTGCAGAAAGAAGGCACAGGATTTAACTGGCAAAGATCCTTACTCCTACTCTGTAGGCAGAGGAAACACTGGGTAACACCATCTAAAGCTGTAGCACAGGCTGTGGTTTTCTCTTCTTGTAAAGATGTTAATAATGATTAATAATCCATGTGGAAATATAGAATGCTATAATTGCTCCTTTAAATAAAAAGACAAAAACTTAAGTTCTACTTCATTAGTATATGTGGTTAACATAAATATTTACTTTACACATGGTTCTACCTTCAAAAAATACTATAAGGTGCTATAAATCCTGTAGAGCACATGTCAATAAACAATGAACACAAAGAAAACAAAACAAAAAACAAACAAACAAACAAACAAAAAAAGTTTGAGACCAATCTGGGCTACAAAAAGTGAGTTCAAGGCCAGCCTGAAATGCACAGTGAGACCCTGTCCTATAAAGACAAAAAAAAAAAAAAAGAAAAGAAATAACAACTTAAGTGAATTGATAGCATCTGTTTAGTCTCATAAGAGAAATAAAAAAGACTTAAAGTTTGTTCCCATTTGGTGTATTATAATAGCCTTAAGTTAAATTATGAAAATATATTTGAGGGAATCGCTTTGAGTATACATAACAATGAAATAGTACATGTGATAAGTGTTGGAAGTGTTCAGACAGTGACATTCATGAACTGAAGTGGACTGAAAGTAACGTGGCTACTTGTAATAAAAGAGTTGTTCAACTTGAGCTTTAAAGACCGAGGAAGACAGATACAGAAAGTAAAAATCTAGATGTATGACTAAGATAATTGTGTACACTTTTAGGCAACTTCAGCCCCATGCCATACATATACAGTGATTTAAAGTTTTCAAGAAGAAAAAGTGTTTTCTTTAGGGAAAATAAAGTAGAAACAATACAGAATTTCACTCAACAAAATGATAGGAATTCAACAACAGTTGTTATATAGAATAGCGTTGTCTTCAAATGCAAAGGTTAAATAGCTAACTACAGAAATTGTGCGCTGAAAATATGTATCAAAACTGCCGCTGATTTTGTATTGGTTATTTATGTCAGTTGCTTGCTTTAGATTCCAGCACTGAACCAAAAATATCTCAACTCCCCAACATCATATTTGCTTTGTTTTTTTCTTTTTAAAATATCTTTCATGCAAGTCTTAAAATGCCAAAGAAATTGGTGTCATTTATATCTGCAACGTCCCTCAAGGAGCCATGTGTTAATGTCACCAGACACCTGGGAGTTTCTGGATGCTGGAAATGTGGCACCAGTAGGGAATGAAGCTAGACCCCTGCAGACCTGGCCTCGAAGATAATACTGGCATCCAAGGACTCTTTCTCTTTCTTTGCTACTTAGATGTCAGGTCCTCCATGGCAAAATACCATGACTTACTGTGTGGCCACAGGCCCAAATGTGACAGGTCCAAGGGACCATTATCTGAAAACTTGCAGCTATGAGCCAAAATAACACTTTCCTCCTCTTAAATGGATGATCTTATCCATTTTGTCACAGTTGAGAAAAATATCAGACCATTGGCTGCTAATTCAATAATAATATGGAAAAGACCTTAGCAAGGGAAAACAAATGATACATTTCTATAGAGAAGGACGTTTGGAAATTATTTCCGCTTTAATGACTTATTGGCATTTTATGAGCACTTGCTTTACATCAAATAGTAGACAGCTGAGTTACAAAGTCTGAAACCACAAGGCCTTGCTCAGGAAGAAGTTCTGTTTAAGCAAGACTAAATTGTATTTCAGCAGATTCTTCCATAACCTAGATTGCAATGAAACTATTTATAGGCTGAAGTGACACACTATTTATAAACTATATAGTGAAGTTTTGCTCATTAAAACTTTTCTAGAAGTGTAAACTCTTAGATCCTTATCAATCCAATAATATAAGATGCATTTTCTACTTTTGACACCAATATGAAACCCAACATTCATAAAATAATTGCCCCATTTGACATTGCCCACAATTTCTAACTTCGTTTTCTATGTCCTAGGATGTTATGACAATCTATACAACTTGGGGGCAGGGAGCTGGGAAGAGAAGAATGGCCCTTCATGAACTACTCAGATATAGCACATAGCTGGACTTGGCTGCGTGTCTCACAGCAAGCCAACCACCCCTAAGTCTGATGCACCAAGCAACTCCTTCCTTATCAATCTCTACCCATGCAGCCAGTCTGGCTCTGACCTTAACTCATCCTCAGCTTGAAATCAGGTACTTGGTGACCACAATTACAGGATGAGCCATACAAATGATCAAAATTAGCCATGCTAGAGTGCTCTTCTGGCCACACTTAGCCTTGCCTCACCCTGCCTTTCCCTACCAAGGCTTTTACCTTCTGAAAGGTCCCTGGCCTGAACCCTTCTCTACCTCACTAACACCGCAGTGGCCTTTCCTAGGCTGTGCTGACTTTGTCTTCAAAGCTGAGGTGTATAACAAACTCTTTCCAATCCTTGCTCATATTTTTTTTCCACAGACACAACTTTATGAAATTAAAATAAATACTTATATGGATCTTAAAACATTCTTTCTGGAAAATATGCAGATTGATTCTCATAAACGAAAAGTTCTCTCTGAAAAAGACATTCCAAATGACAAAACTTCCATTTATCACTTTCACAATCACAATTCAAGTATCCACTTCTAGATTCAAAGAAGCAGCTTGTAAAATGACCAAAAGACAAAGGTAACACTCTTTTGCTTCCATGGGCTATAAGAGGAGATATAATTTGTAAAGAATTCTATTCAGTAGAATCATGAATAACTTCATTTCTCTTTTACTGACCTCTTCTCTATATTACATTTTGGTGAATTATCTTATATATTAGTATTCTATGTCATTGAAAAATTCAACAAATACAAATGAGATATATGAACTGGTATCAGATTCAAGAATTTACATAAAGGATTCACTACCTTACTTAACTCTTCTCTTGTTGCGGAGACAAAATACCTGCCAACCAAGGTTAAGGGAGGAAAGGTTTACTCAGCTCAGAGTTTGTAGAGCTTTCGGTTCATCCTGCCTGGCTCTAAGATAGGGTGACCCATGACAGAGGGGCAACCAGTCATGGTGGCGGAAGATAGCAACAGGGCAAAACAAGCCTGCTTTCCTCCCTGACCTTGTGTGCAGGCTACTCGCCCTAGGGCAGGTGTGGCACTTGCACTCCCAATCCTAACAGGCAACAATAAGTCCATCACAAACTCCAGATTCAGCTGCCTCTGAAAGAGCTTCCTCCAGGACTGCATTCAGACAACAACCTAACACTGAGTCAACTGAAGTACTAGTAAAGAGTTTCATCTTATAAGTTCTACAATTATCAGGTTTTTGCATATTTAATGTGCCATAGCTAGCTGAAAAATAACTTGCATGTATATTTGTTTTAAAAAGGAACAACAACTTTTATTCACTATGTGACTATGGTAAATAGATACAGTTGCCAGAAATACAAGAATACATCTTACTGATTTGCAGCAGCTAAGAATGACTCACCTAGTGTACCTTAGCACCTTCGCTTGAAGTTAATATGTGTTAGAAGTGATAAGAAATACACCTGTGAAGATCTCTGAGCAGGCTTCAGTCCATTTATGCTGGAGGGTTCTTTAGAAAACTCCAATTTTCTTTCTATAGTATGCTCAATAAACTAGTTCAGAAACAGAATTCTTTAAGGATTCAAAAGTTAGAACAAGTCAATTAATTTTTAAAGCAACTATCATCACTGGAAAATCAGCATGCTTTATTTTCTTGGAAAATAAAGAAGGGCAACCAAGTAGCCTTTGCAGGATAAGAATGTTGAGATACTGCTGATAAATTGATCTGAACGTTCAAAGTCCTAATATAAATCTCTCAAATTCTTCTCCCTTTTGAAAATCTTTACAATTGATCAGAAATGTAAACTTTTAAAAGTGACTGACATATAAGATAAAAGCAGATTGTTTGTAAAATACAAATCCAAAGGGCACTAGTAAGTCTTTGTAACTCAGAAACATGGCAAAAGCAAGGTTCAGTAACCTACCTCCTCTAGGTTAAGAGGCTTACCTCTTTTATCTACAGAATGATGAGGCAGGGGAGAAATAACACTCTAAGTTTGTTAGAATCATAAACAGCAGTGCAACTGCCCTGGGGGAGGGCTACTGAGTTAAAAATTAGTAGTACATAAGCAGAAGAGGAAAGAGAGCAGGAAGCCATCTAGTAGCATTGAAGTACGTGATAGCTGTGGCCCATGCTTATGCCCCCAAAATGATTAAGTTCTTCTTTTTTTAATTATGTGCTTCCTGATACATAAAAGATATATAAATGTACTGATACATTTTCCTCTCTTTACTTCTTTTTAATATCACATGATGTAACATTATTTTATTATTAAAATTAAGTCCTGAATTGATTTTTGCCACCATCATAACAGATACATAATATATATTCAGATGGACAAAAGACAGGAGAAATTTTGTTTCTCCTCAAAATGTGTTTTTTTGACAAATATACTAAGAGAAAATCATGTAGACAGACTATCATAAACCATTATTTCAAAGGTGTAACTCTAAAGGCCAAATTACTTTTTAAATTATCCATCACTGCATGGTCAATGGCCAATTAATACAGTAATGCAATAGAATATCTTTTATGTCAGAACAATCTAAAAACAGACTTAGAAGTAGAACAAAGAAGCAATAGCAAAATAATGATGAATCTATAAACCCTACTCACATCCCTTTTAATTTGTTCTAAAGTATTTAGTAATTTGAGGCAATAGCTAACCATTTCCTCACCAAATCAATTTAAAGGAAGTAAAAGAAAGGAGGAAGAATATCTGACTTTCTTCGAAAAGTAATAATAATGAGAATAAAAGACACTTCACTTGAGGACATGAGATGATATAGATGTGATTTGTTCCGCCACACTCGTCCTTTTATGCTGAATAAGTCACATAAATTAGCTGTTGAAGGCACGCAGGAATTGCATTACGTAGCTGGGTAGTGGCTCAGGCTTTCAAGCTCACGCATCTAAAATTCTCCATCAAGAAAAAGCCTCCTTTGGGGATCTTTTATTTTAATTCGATATTTTCTTCAGAACCACTTACATATTCACTCTGAGTCAATATCCTGACATAAACTTTGAAAATTAGTGCCCTGAATTTGGCTACCAGGCATGTAGTTAATAACATAAATCTGTTTTTTTTTTTCTTTTTTTTTCAGCAGAAAAATGAAGCCTCTGCATTTAAATGATAACTAGTTTTGGAGAATAAAATGAGAAGCAAAACGTATCCTCCAAAGATACATTTCCATTTCACTTTAGGCAACATAAAACTTTTTTATTAGCACTACAGAAGATACTTAATAAAACGTATGAGTTCAGTGGCATAAGGCAATTGCTGAAACTATTTTCATAAAATTTGTCACCTTTGGTAGGATTTTCCTATTAATAAGTAATATTAATAAGATCAAAGTATTGCAGCAATAGGGACAAATGTCACTAAGGATGATTATCCCATTTTAAAAGTTATCACACATTTATGAAAATTATTCTATGATATAGCCCATTGGTATCACCAAAATTTGATATTTTTTTAATTGATCAAATATCATGCTGAATATTTATAGGACTTTGACAATTAAGAGATAATCAATAGTTATCTTAGTATTATGGTCAGTAACATGTATTCCATGGTATGCTTCAAAGAACTTCACAAATAGAGAAAGCAGAAAAAAGTAATCTCAAAATTGTATTGAGTTTGATTCCTATATAGTAGTCCTAGAGATACCTATATCCTAGCTTTACAGATAAGAACACTGATCGGGAATAAAGAGTTGACTAGCTTGAGTCCATAGAAAATAAATGGATCATTATTAAAGGTATGTGGGAGCTAGGCATGGTGGAGCACGCCTGTAATCCCAGCACTTGGGAGGCTGAGGCAGGAGGATCAGTACAAGTTCGAGAACAGTCTGGGCTACAAAAGTGAGCTCAAGGCCAGTATGAACTGCATAGTGAGACCTTGTCTCAAAAAACAAAAATACAATTAAAGTATGTGAAATGTTCTCTTAATGTGTATGAAGGCTTTTTAAAAGCTAAGATAAATTTAAATAAAATGCAAGCTTAATGAAGTAGGAACTTTATCTTATATTTGGAAATACTATACTAGTATATTAGTAGGGTCTTACTGAGTTTGAATTTTTAAGTTGTAAATGCTTGCGCTAACAGTTACTGAAGGTTTCAATCGTTGCTCAGCTGGATGGAAGGCACAGCAGCACATGGCAGAAGGCAGCCTTCATGGTGGTGGCAAAGAGCATAGAGCAAAGGGAATGTGTGTAGCTCAGGCAGCTAGAGAGCCTCTCGGGCTTCCGTAGATTGTAATGGAAATTATGAGTCCCAGGGCAAGTCAGCATCCACACCCACAACAATCACAAACTCCTCGGGAAACAGCCCCATGATATTGGGTATCCCTGTATCCCTTCTTTTTCTCTAATTTTTGGTCTGTAAACTTATAGTCTTAAACATCCAGAAGAAAATCGTAGTGATACTATTACTCCATAACATAGGAACTTGAGCTTAACCTGTTTGTGAAAAAAGAAAGGATACAAGGATAGATAGACAATATTTTCATCCTAGCCCTTCAAGGTCAGCGAGGACTCAGGACATAAGAGAACCTGGGCTGTAGCATCCTATAACTCAGTGGTTTCCCAAGTTTTATGTTCAAGGAGATTATGGGACCACAGAGGAAAGGGACTCACAACGTATAGTATGCTTAAGGAGTCACTTGGAGACAAAACATTCTCTCAGGCTTTCACAGAGAGCAAACTGGTAAAGCAATGGCTGTGACTCATCCAGGTGGCTGACACCAACAACAGATCTACAAAGCACTGTACATGGTTTCAAAGTAAATCCTGAGGGCATTTGACTGCCCTTGGGAGATATAAAAGTTTCATGTTTTGTTACACAGGTCTTGCTTACATTTACCCTAAACCATCCAGCAGGCAAGTTTAACCACAGGCATAAAATATAAAGCTAGATTTGTACGCTGAGCTGTAAAAGGCTTAAATCAATAGCTTCCAACATTGCCAGTTTTGCCAGTAATCTGCTGTAATTATGGAACACTGGATTATGAATAAAACTACTTTCTTCTAGTTCAGTGAGAAGAAATTTCTTGTACCAATAATGATTAGAAAAATTATCACGTCTACACCCTGTGCTCTGTATAGCTACTCAAAGGACAATAATATGCATTGTATCAAATATTGGGAATGTACTATTAACGTGTTTTTTTTTTTTTGTCTTTTTGAGACAGGGTCTCGCTATGCAGTTGAGGCTGACCTTGAGCTCACTTTTTGTAGCCCAGGCTGGTCTCGAACTCAGCAATCCTCCTGCCTCAGCCTCCTGAGTGCTAGGATTATAGGCGTGAGCCACCACGCCCGGCTTTATTAACGTGTTTTGCAACTGTCACATTGTGATTTCTTATTAAAAGTAATAAAAAGAAGCATCCCCATGACTGCATGAGGCCTTTCGGGGACACATAGACATAAACCATAACAGAGACTTTTCTTGAAAGTAAATTAAGCATGCGTTTACATACATGAAAAGATATGTAGATCCCAGTGGCCCTGTTGTGTTCTTTACTTGGTTTCCATTTGCAGAATTACCTTGAGAAATCTGCCTCTCAGAAGGCATTTCTTTAGCCATTTAACAGTCACCTTTTAGTTATTCAATTTGTAATTTAAATACTCTACACCTAACCCGGACGTGGTGGTGCACGCCTGTAATCCCAGCACTCGGGAGGCTGAGACAGCAGGATCGGTGCAAGTTCGAGACCAGCCTGGGCTACAAAAGTGAGCTCAAGGCCAGCCTGAACTGCATAGCGAGACCCTGCCTCAAAAAGACAAAATAAATAAATAAATACTCTATACCTTCGTAGATTTCTCTCCCTTTGGGGTCTCATTTTTGATCCGCGAATGTCCCTGTGCTGAAGTTACCAAGTTCTCTGTGATGGCTGCTTTAGAAAACATATCAGGAGCAAAACCATGCACTATGTACACAGGATGAATCAGATATAGACTTGAAGGTTTAAATTCACCCTGCACATGGCTACTGCTCACGCTTCATTTTGTAAGTCATTTGCTGTATCCGATTCATATTTTTTCATTATCTTGGTTTGCTATGCTGTTTAAAATTTTTGTCTCGCATACTGTGGTGTGTGTAGCTTGACAACCTTTTCTCACTAAGCTTTGTTTTTATGCCACCTAGATAGAAAAGATATTCTTCTGACAAATCAATGTATTTGAGTCGTTTTTGGTGAAGTGCCTTCTAGGCTTGTCTATAGACTCTTAACTGTCACATGCTGTTTACATCTATATCTTATTTTCATTCCAAAGTCCTAACACTTGATTAATTAGAGAAATATAAATGTCCATAGGGTTCATCTGGAAATTTGAGATTGGTGTTCCAGCTTTCCTTATATTTGAAATAAAAAATGCTAAGTCTTGGTTAGTGAGCTCACAAAGTGTAAGTACCTGGGTGCACTTATACTTCTCTGTTTATTCCTCGGGAGGAATAGCACCACTCCGGTGCCCCTCAATAGCAACTTCTCAATGACATTTTGCAGGAGAGAAGCCTGGGATAGAAGGCTTTTATAATTTTCCATCTTCACACTGCTTCTCTCTGTGTCTTAATTGTCACCTTTTTAGAAAGTAGCAGGGGACACTTGTGAAGAGATTGGTCTACATTGAATAATGCGCTATAAATGTTTTTTTCACATTCTTTGTACACTATTAAACACTTCTCAGCTTAGCAACCTCTAACACTGACATGTTGAAACATCTGCCGAAGAATGAGGGGGACATATAAACATGTTCATATTACTGAATGCTGATTCACAAAACTATGAAATAGGTTGTGTTTGAAACATCCATGACCCTTAGAACTACCAGCAAATGATTCCTCTATTGATTTCTTCAGAACAGTTTTATTTTACACAAACCTGTTTGTACTTGCTCCTACTTGCAAGTAATGCTTTTCAAGAGACAACTGCTTTTTAATTAAAATGCCTTCAGCTGAGAAAGTCATTACCATAATACATGAGAAGGTGGGAAATATTGGACTTACTGACATAGACAACAAAGTGGGTTTTGGTTTAGAATTTATTTTAATCATGGAATTCCATCTGTAGGGCCAAAATGAAAGTATTTTCAATAAAATGTGCCCTTAGACCCTCATTTTAAAAGTTCTGCTGCTTCTGTATATGCATAAGCACAGTGTGTATTCTAACAACAGTATCTTTTCAAATTTGATATGAAATTTTTAATAAAAATTAAAAGAAAATGCTACTGAAATAGACCAAGGAGCCCAACCAGACCGAAGACATGGGGCCTTAGACCTTGGTCCATGAGGCATAGCCTCTAAAGGTGAAGATACCATTTTATCTTCCCTTGCTAAGCATATAGGGAATGTGCCCTCCTGTTCTGCTCCTACTCAAATTGAAAGGACAGGTCTACCCTAACAGCAAGGACCAAAATGTCTGCTAGCCCTCATCTTAGAGGAAAAAAGTCCCCAAACAAGGAAAGTGCCAAAAAGAAAGCACGAGACCTATGACTCGCTGGAAAAATGTTAAGCCCTAGACCCCCTCAGCAAAGCCATAAAACCTAGTTCCACTCTCTTAAGGGGACTTAGTCTGACCTTCAGCTGTCTCCCCTTTAGTCTCTTGTGCTAAAGCCCTTCTACTTTTTTCTTACTTCCCAAATGCTAATAAATTTGTTCATGCCTTGGAGGGGTACATCATGAATTTCCTCAATCATGACTTGAGCCAATGAACCTATTGTACTACTGGGGGCACGCTGTGGAGCCCATCTCTGTGGAAGTCCTACTCTGACAGTATTCAAGTGACATGTCAATTTCATGATTTCCAACTCAGTCGAACAAAAAATATTGGGGTGACTGGTCACACTGGGAACAATGGCACAGTTGAAAATGAACCTATTGTCTATCTATAATTTCAGAGCAAATTTTCCATGCACTCAAAGCCAATTTTCTTCTGTTTCCTTGGAAACATGCGTTATCAAATACCATATATATATTCTTTACATTGAAAAATTATAAGCAATATAAATGAATATCAAGCCCATTTTCAAGCAAAATTTATCTTAAAATATATAGAAATCTGATTAAATGTAAGAGGCATAAAATACCAACAAATAAAAGCATTCACTATCCTGAAGACATGTGATTCATTTTTGGAAGCTATCTTTTAGGCTATCAAATTGATAATCTTCACATTTTTTAGGTAGTATTTCTGTGATTAAAATATTTTCTTCAAAATATACCACAGTAATGATGTATTGCTAATGATGAAAATTAGAGAGAACTGAAATATCTCCAATAGGTAAATGGATATGTTATGGTTTATCTAATCTATAACTGTACTGGGCTGCGGAGATAGTTCCATGGCACAAGTGCCTGACTGGAAAGTACAGGGTCATGACTTTGAACCCTGGTCCCACAAAATAAATAAAGAAACAAACAAACTATAACTTAATTGCAAAGTGCTATTACCTAATTAATTACACCATTCAGGAATTCCTTCAACACATTAATTAAGAACTTAGGTTGCTGTCAAATGGTAGGGACAAGACTTAAGACAAATTTTCTCCTTTGATGGAATTTTATTTGGAGAGTTTTTTTTAGAAAGGAAAAGAGCAAAAAGAAAACACCAGAGGTAACAGTGCAACAGAGGAAGGTGAAGCCCAGTAGTGAGGTGCATGGGGGAGGTATTCTTTCATGAGACATAGTGGGGATCACTTCTCTCAGGTACTGATATTTAAAACTTGACCCAAGTGGGTACAAAGAGCAAGAGACCTGGAAGAACTTGAAAGGCAGAAGAGGTAGTAGGATTGCAGGTCCTAAGTTAAGAGCAAGCGCGCCCACACACATACACACACACACACACACACACACATACACACGAGAAAACAACAACAAACAAACAAACAAACAAAACAATGGCTAGTCAAATAGCTCAGTAGATTAAAACACCTGCAAACAGGTGCAGGGACCAGGGTTCAATCCCAGAGCAGGCCCCACCTCTGGGCTTAGATGGCAGTCGAGACTGGGCATGGTGGTGCGTGCCTGTAACCACAGCTCTTGGGAGGCTGAAAACAAGCATCACTATGAGTCTGATTTAATAGTAAGACCTTGAACACCCTGCAGACCCTCCCACAACCCCAAAAAAGAGCAAGCACAGCACATCTGAGCAGTGGCACGAGCCCAGTGCTACAATTTCACTTTGCGAGGGGGCAAAAATGAATGAAAAGAAATAGCTAAAGAGGTAGAATCCATGATAGTCTGTAGTCTGTTGGGCACATTGTACCTTTTAGAATTCCAGTTTGTCAAGTTCAGGCCAGTGGAATGCCACGAGCTGCCACATGGGTGTGGTGCTTTGGGTTGCTCATGGGTTAACAGGCAGAAGGAGCTGAGACCAAAGGGGACTCAGCTGAGACCAGGCTCACGGAAGGTGGCAGTGGAAAGAAGGCAGTGCTTGCACGGGTCAGCTGCAGCCAGAGGACCAATCCCAGACAGACTGGAAATCTGGCTGGACAGGACTTGCTCATCCCGTACACGTCAGAGAAAAAGAGAAAATGCATGGATGAGATACGTCAGCACATGCTGACACAGGAGCTGGCCTCCAGTGCACTGGTGGGTGAGATTAAAAAAGGTTGCAGAAAAATCTGTGCTTGGTAAAGTTGTGGTCTTTTTAAAAGACCTAGAAAGATAAACACCAACATTAGAAAATGCCTACAGCAAACGAATGTTAACTATTCACCATGGAGGTGGAGATCCCTTAGATGGAATTGATGCTCCAGAAAGCAGACTTTGACCTGGATGGCATGTAGGGATCTGGTGGTCTTACTGCGAATGGTTCAACTCCGTGGAGACGCAGTGGTAGGAATGAGAAAGATAGATGAGAAGATGAATAGCTGGGCTAGGTGGTTGCCAGTCTGCCTGATGGGCAAGACTAACTCAATGCACACAAAATGATCCTTATACTTCTACGAAGCTTGTATCACATGACACAAGGCTGTCCAGTGACCAATAGCTGGCCTGAACTAGCCAGGACTTTTTTTATCAACAGGAAGTTTTTCTCAGCACTGGGATAGCTTTCTGCTACAGGCAAGAAGGCCCAGTCCCACCTACACACACATGATCAATTTCCTGACTTCCTGTGGCTACCAACAGATCTTCCTTTTTTGTATTGTTTTGTCAAAGATGGACATTTTATTATAGTTGGAGAATCTGTATTTGGAGAAGTCTTTAAAGGACCTTTTTATATTTGATGTTAGTTCAATGATTGTACGTACTTGAATTCAATGTAACCAACCCTATATAGTCCAACAGTCCCCAATAGTAGTATGTTTTTAGCATAGCTGGTAATTGTCAATTGTAGTTCACTTGAGCCTTTTACAACTTACCATATTAGTATGGGATTACTTTTACACCTCATGGCTATACTTTTCTGCTGGAACTGTAAGACCAAGTTAAAGCCAGGCGCATATAATCATGACTATAATTTTTGTTATCTGAAAAGATCAGCCAGTTTTGGAATCTTTATCTTGGAACCATATATAGCACCTTGTGGAACTTCTGTCAGTGTTAACCATCTGGATGAGTCAGAGCCATTGCTTGACCAATTTGCTCTCTCTGAGAGCCTGAGAGATTATTTCTCTCTAGATGACTCTCCTCAGGCACACTATACATCATCGCTCACTTTCCTCTGTGGCTCCATGATCTCCTTATCACAGCAGAGGTTCTCTTATGTCCTGAGTCTTCACTAACCTTGAAGGGCTAGGGCCAAAATATTGACTATCTTTTTAGCCCATATATCTCTCTAATTTTTGGTGTATAAACCTTAGTTGTTAAACATCTAGTAGAAACGCTCAATGGCATTACTGTGTTACAGAGGCAGTAACAACATTATTATCTATCTGCATATTAAACACCTAACAAACAATAGTTACACAATTGTACACAAAATTTTTGAAATCAAATCATATACAACATTATAGCAGGTCATTCTTATGACATTTTCTGACATGTTTATATTTTCATTTTAACATAACAATCCTTTTAAGCAATCTTCTTTATCTAATATGTATGATTTTTTCACCTAATTATCCTTAAATGAGACATATATCACTAAGATTTTTCTTCCTTTTCCCCATTATTTTTTGAATTTGAAAGTCTTATCATAATAAGCAATCCTTGTTTAACATTGTAGGAGACCTGGGCACTTGGAATCATGGATACATTAAGGACACGGTGAGATTAACGGTAATGAGTTACCATATATATGTGCAATCCTTTGTTTCTTAATTTAGTTGAATACCAAAACCATTTTTTAAGAGAGAACCCAATCGTATTTTTTTTGAAAGACTTTTATCTTTAAACCAATGACTGATTTATTGTCTCTTAAGAGACTGTTGAGGCTGGAATGTGAAATCAAGTCTAATCATTATGACTCAGCAGGAAATAAAAATCCTGTAAGGCTCTTAAAGGAATTGTTGGCCAGGAAGTCTCCACACCAAACGTGGTATGCACGTTTTATATCTGTTGCTACTGAGCAGAAAGAGACTAAGAGCCACCTTTACACTACTTTGAATGAGCCTGTGACCAGGACTGAAGAGCTCCAAGAGCCAACAAAGGGGGAGCTGTTGTCGCTGACTGAAGAAGAAAACCTGGAACAGATCGGCTGAAACCTCACATGCCCCACTTATGAAGAAATGGAATCGCAAAAGGGAACTCTAATGAAGAAGAGATTAATTCCAGAGAAAAGTAGAAGATGTCTCCTTAGTAGTTAATGAGTACAGGTGTGGGGTCAAGGAGGAGGAGGGGAAGGAGGCTTGGTTTCAGTGACAAGGGAGGGATGCCTTTCATAAGAATTAAGAAGGGCAGACATTAAATTAATAAAATTCAGCGAAAGGGTGGAGTGGAAATATAAGTATATTTAGTTTTGTTTTGTAATTTTAAATAAGGGAAGTCCCTTAATATTAATTTTGTTTCTGTTTTCTCTTTGTATTATTGCAATAATAGGTGCTCTGGCTTATCATTAAAGAATGTTTGCATATTTTAGTCTGTTGTTGAGTGAATGAATGAAAGTATGCTATAAGCCAAAAAAAAAAAAAAAATCCTGGAAACAGATACCCAGTTTCTCCTTTTAAGAAGAGTTATGAGCTAGAAACTGTGACATTTTATTTCAGATCTGTGGTGTTAGTGCATTATGCTAGCACCTATCATCTATTTAATTTTAATGCAAATAGGCCTTTCTCACTAGCAGAAAGAAGAGATGATAAAATGCATGATGAGTTTTTAAATTAGAAGTATATGCAATTCTGATAAATGACTTGTAATTTTCAACACTATCAGTACTAAATGAATTTACAAATATAACTTTTCTGTACATAGATTTAGTCATCAGAAACACAAATCTTACCATCTGCATGTTTCAAGGGCATAGAAACTAAAATGAATTTTCACATTTCCATTTGCTTTTTTTTAAAAATTATATTTGATTAGCATCCAAAAGCATACACTAAATGTGTTTGTGTCATGGTATGGTTCAAAAGCAGACTGTGAAGCTGGACTTGGTGGCACACACCTATAATCCTAGCACTTGGGAGGCTGATGCAGGAGGATCAGTGTGAGTTCCAGACCAGAGTAGGCTAAAAATGGTAGCTCAAGGCCAGTGAGAACTGCATAGTGAGACCCTGTCTCAAAAAGACCAATTAAAAAAAACAAAACAAAACAAAACAAAAAAACAGGCTGTAGAGTCCTGAGTTACAATATTGTCCTTGTTAGAGGGGTAAGAAAAAGTAACTTTGCCCAGGCACCGTGTGCGGTGCTCAGGCCCTGCAGAGTACCAGGTCAGGGCTGCTTTACCCTATTGCCTGGGTGGGTGAGGTGGAGCATGCGCAGTGAAGACTGTCTTGCTCACACACCATGGAACCAGAGAACAAGTACTCTACATCAGCAAGGAGAAAGAGCTAAGCTTCCTAAGAGCCTTTTTTTTTTTTCCTCAGGACTAGGTCTCTCCACACTCTCTGGCCCCAGTTCTAGTTGTCTGCCTGTAGCCTCCCACACTGCTGCTCAGAAGTCTGTGAGCTCTTTGTCTTCCTTCTTTCCCACAGACCTCGCTCCCGTGCATGACTGGCACAGGCCACATGCGAAGATATCACAGACATCTTGATATCAAGGGTGTCGGTGAAATGCTTTGAATGAACATTAAGCAAGGAGGTTAGTAACAGGTCATGTGAGAATCCTACCAGTGCACCAAATAACTGTACTCACTGAAATTAAATATACATTACATTGTGATTTCTTTCTGTAACAAATAAGAGAAAATGGAAATGGAAAGAAGAGAATACATGAAGATATAGGATAAAAATAGAGCTAGATACAAGAATACAAATTCTGGGATGAGGGTCTTGGTTAAAAAGGCAATATTGCTGCTGTTGGAGAATCTGCCTTCTATCAGATAGTATTTTAATTATGTTTTCTTTAAAATAGGATTGTAAATGGCACGAAATTAAATAATAAATAATGAAATGTACGGTTAATTTTACTGCCAATATTGAATACCAATTCTTAACTATGTAAAAAGAAGAATGAAAAATTAGGGCTGGCGAGATGGCTTAGAGGACTAAGCACTTGCTTTGGCAAGCACAGGGACCAGGGTTTCAATTCCCAGTTCCATATTCCACACCACCCCCATCCCCAGGCACGCTGAGATGGTGACTGAGTGGTGTGTGGGACCGACATGGCAAGCCAGGGATCAGACCCGTTCCTGTGCCTGACTAAGAAAGTACTTTAGTCTGCTAACCTATCTGGCCAGCCTGAAAGATAGATTTATAACCATGAGAAGCTGATGAAATTGAACTTGGACATCTATACAACAATGTAAAACTTAAAATTGACTTTACAGTATCAGGAGCTTTAAGAGTTATCAGTAATTAGTTATCAAGAAGTGAGGTAATCTTAGATTACTTATGATGAATAATGATGATTTGTTGCTCTTCAGCTTTCATCCTTATTTTTATCTTAAGAATGCAATTACTGGGCCGGGCGTGGTGGTGCACACCTGTAATCCCAGCACTCAGAAGGCTGAGGCAGGAAGATTGGTGAGAGTTTGAGACCAGCCTGGGCTATAAAAGTGAGCTCAAGGCCAGCCAGAACTGCATAGTGAGACCCTGTCTCAAAGACAAAAAAAAAAAAAAAAAAAAAGAATACAATTACCAAACTTATTTTTCCATGTGTTAATCTACTACAACTGAGAGATAAGCAGAGTCCCTGACTTCACAGTTACAATTTCAGGAAGGGAAGAACTACCCAACTTATATGTGCCTCAGGACAGCAGGGCACAAAGGTCACACAGCAGCGTATATAGGATACCATTGGAGCTTAGAAACATAAGTGATGCTTTCTATCTATGGGGTCACAGAGTTTATAGACAGGGGATAGAGTTAGCATCACAACTACAGTACGAGCAGTTATGGGAGGCTGAGAACTCCAAAATGACAAAGTCAACTGTAAGTCTAGAGAAATGTTAGAAATTATGCCCACAGGATAAGATGTTGTCTTGATCGGAATATGAGACAAATGGGAAGAAAGTGATATCAAAGTAGAGAGACAGGCACAAACAGGATTCCAGGAACACCCGAAATTTGTGACTCTTGGTCAATTATTCCAATGACCAGTCACTGAAGATTCTTAAACCTGGGGACTCATTATTATTAGAAAATACTGCATGCAAAGAATACATTTTAAGAAATAGAACACATAATAATTTTAATTCTAGGAGTAATGATTTGAAAACACAAGAGCTTAAGGTTAAGTTTAAAATTTTTAGATAACCATTCGGATCTCATTGTTGAGAGTACAGCCATTTTCAACCTGAAAACTTTTAACTTTAACCTTTAACTTTCTTTGGTCGATTGATTCCTACATATTTCTCTTCTACTGGTGAAAGGCACAGTTTCACTATATTCTCTCCTAATAAGTTTGTTGTATTCAGGAATATTATTGATTTATTAGTGTTGATGTTGTCTCCTGTTATAGTATAAATGTTATACAGGTTTAACTCCATCACAATCAAAATGCCAGTACTATACTTTACAGAACAAGAGAAAACAATGTTAAAATTCATGTGGTGTCAGAAGGACCTGGGATAGCAAGTATAATTCTGGGCAACAGAAGCAAAGCAAGGGCATTAGAATCCCTCACTTGCAGTTCTACTACAAAGCTACCATGACAAACGGCATGATGCTGGGAAAAAGTAATAAATAAAACACAATGCAAAACAAAGCAGATATAAAGATCAATAGCAAAAGAAAAATACAAGATGCAGAAACAGCTTCAGAAGTACTCAGTCACATTATTTTCAACAAAGTGGCCAAACACCTCCACTTGCAGAAAGATAGGCTCTTGAGTAAATGGTGATAGAAAAGCTGTTTTTCCACATTCTGAAGCTTAAATGTAGGCCCATCTTTCTCACTTTGCTCCACACTAAAATCAAAATGGATCTGTTACAGTTTATGTCTAGTTGTCCCCCCAAAGCCTCATGTAGTCATTAGGTGGGGACTTCTAGACTTTGAAACTTGATCCATGATCCCTGGGATTATGGGTATTAGTACTGATGGGATTATGGGTGTAGCCTAAGGCAGAGGCTGAGGTGGAGAGTCTGAATGTAATATAAAGAGAGACAGACAGACAGACTAGAGCTGTTGCTGCTGTTCTGCTGCCCTGATTGATTAGCTACCTCTGCCACCATTTTGCTGCTGTTCTACCGCCATGAACTGGATTCTCTCTGCTCTATTCCTCTCAGCCTTGAGGCAGCCGAATATGGGCTGAAACCTCCATGAACTGTGAGCTAAATAAACCTTTCCTTCCTTCATTTTGAGTGTCGGGTATTTGTCCCAGCAATGATAGAAGAGTCACTAAGACAGGATCAAAGATCTAAATACTAAGACATAAACAATGGGCTAGAACATAAAATAGGTGAAAGGCTTGGAGACCTAGGTTCAGAGAGACTTTATGAACAAACCCAACTACATAAGAAATAATATGAAAAATCAACAACTGGGATCACATCATATTAACAAGATTTTGCACAACAAAAGGAACCATCACAAAGTAAAGAAACAACCTGAGGACTGGAAAAGAAAATTACTAGGGGCTGGTAAGTCCATCTTAAGAAAGTTTAGTCAACTGCAGGGACTGCAGTTCTATCCCTGGCACCATACACTAAGCAAGTCCTACCCCTGAGGGCAGGGTGAGATGGCCATAACACAAATAAATAAGGTTTAAAAATAAAAAAAATAAGTCTTTTTAAAAAAATACTAGCTATTTCTCACAGGACTAATATTTAGAATATATAAAAAATGAAAAAAATTGGACCCCAAATTGAAAAACTCAGTTCAAAAATGGGTATCTGAAATCAATACACACTTCTCAGGTGGAGAACAAAGAATAAATGAATATATGAAAAACTGTTCAGCAACACTGCTCACCCAGCAGACACATGTAAATACAAAACTGAGATTACACCTCACTCTAGAATGGATGGCTATCATTAAGAAATCAAGCAATAACAAATGCAGTGCAAATGTCAGGGGAAGAAATTCTTCTCTCCCATTGGTGAGAGCGGAAGTTTGTATAGTTCATATGGAAATCAGTAAGGACCTTCCCCAACAACTAAAACTAGTGGTCCCATCTGATGCAGCTATTCCTCCTTTTTGGTATCTTCTGAAAGAGTAAAAAGCATCATAGTCCAGTAATATGTGAACATGCATGCTTGTAGAAACACAACTGGAAATACCCTAGCTCTTGCTGATGGACTACATGTGTATCAACATATGGATGAAGAAAAGCTTTTATATGTAATGAAGTATTATGCTGCTAGAAATAAGGATAAGTTAGGCAGTCTTCTTGGTAAATGGATGTACTTAGAGAACATAATGTTCAGTAAAATAAATTGCAGAGACATGTTTAAGTATTGCATTGTTTCTTTTCTGTAAGAAACTAAAATGGTATATGTGGACCAAAATGGATGATACACTCTGACAAGTAGGAATAAAATGTTCAAGTGGGAAAGGAAACAAGGTAGGAAAGGGAACAGGGGTAAGATTTAAAAAAAAATGGGAGGAAAACAACAGAAACAAAGCTGTGTCAGGAGAGGGAGGAGGAAGGATGGGAAGGAAAGAAGAACCATGAGCGGAGAAAGAAATATCATGCACGAGCACAAGTTCTGTGGATACATGTGGCCAGTGTGTATGTCAAAAGTGACCCCATAAGATTAATTTTAAAATGAATTCAGAAAGTCTAAATTTGTAGAAATCAATTAACACTGTGTTGCAAATCCTAAGACAAAAGTTCTATAGTGCACCAAGTATTAGGGAAGGAGTGGAAACGTCTATGAGCATGGCAGCCACAGACAAGGTTTCGTGGAGGGCTGCATATACATGCCGAGGAACACTGAAGAAAGTGGTTAAAAAGCATAGATATTAAGTAGAAGCCAAAGAGAGAAAAGGAACACAACTTAAAAGCCCGTTTGCTCTTAGTCAGATAAAATAACTTTCCCACATACATCTTTTGTCTCATATTAGTATGTTTCGTTACTGAAATTGGTGCCTTATTCAATGGCACCAACGTATCAAAGGCTTAAATTCCTTTTAAATGGAGAGGTTTAATTTCATGCACTAGACAACCTTCTGTGGCGCTCCTCCATGTACATCTCATAAAATACCTCATTTAATTATCAAGGCAATCTCATGAAGTCATTAATTATTATTGACCTAACTTTAAAAAATAAAGAAATTAATGGATAAGTAATGTGCCCCGAATTACACAACTTCTAAGTGAGGGATGGTCCTTTCCATCAATAACCCATCTTCTAAATGGCTACATTATACTCCCTGTGTGTAGAGTATTTTATACTACCATTAATTCTGTTGTCATATTTTTTTCACTTTATTAATTTCAGTTAAATTCCATAAGTTTTAAAAAAACAAAGAGCCACTCTCAGTTCCTTTTTAGCAATCAGCATCTGTGATAGATTCTTTGTTTATCTTGGACTTCGTCTACCTTTATAAATCAGCCACAGTGTTGTTGGATTTAACAAACAAATAAAACAGAAACACAAGCCCTTATTGACTGTCAGATTTATTCATTGTTATAAAAAGGAATGTAAGACACACAGAAAACAACCCCATGGAGACAGACCAGAGCACAGGCCTGGCTCAGCAAGGTCTGCCACTGAGAAGCTACAGATCTACCATTGAAGGCAACCGCAGGGACAAGAACACCACAATCTGCCTGTTCTAGAGCCTTCTCTCCTATGCTTGCTGTTATTCTCTGCTACCTGAATACTGGCCCATGGCCACAAGGCACTGTGTGTCCAAAATGAAACAAGCATTTGCTTCCATAAGTAGTCACCTGGGCCCGGCAGGATGGCTAAGTGGTCAAAAGCGGCTGCTTAGGAAAGCTTAGACTGCTGCAGGGACCACGGTGCGATCCCTGGCACCACATGCTGTGCCAGCCCTGCCCTCAGGGCAGGCTGAGCCAGCCATAAAAATAAATAAACATAAGTAGTCACCAGCCAGATTCACACTGATTTCGCATTTCTACACGTAGCACTTTCTTGAACTCATGGTGCAAGAAGACTGCTTTAAATATGGAAGAAAGATCACTAACCTGATATCAAGACCCTTCCCTCCACAATGTAGATTTACATATTAAATAATTCCTCATTTGATTATTTTTCTTAAATATTTGCTATTTTTTCATAAAATTGATTGATTTTTGAATTATATTTCTCCTAACTTTCACAGAAATATAGCAGTATCATTATGATTAGTATGAACTTTCCTAAAGTTTCAACAATACACTGATCCCTAAATTTTGAAATATATTTTCAAACAGCAGAAATTCCATTCAAGTCTAATGGTAATTATAACAGAATAGAAGCAGAATATGCACACAGAGCTACAGTCTTCATGCAATTAATCACAAACAATAGAACATACAGATGAAAAAAAGCTATGAAATAATGTACAAAACAGTCCATTTTGGAATGATACTGACTTTAGAATGCATAAAGATTAGTTTGACGGAAACATAAATAAAGCTTCAAGGTTTTGCCCTCACACTTATTAAAAATGTTTGGTAAAATAGTCAAAACAAGTGTGGGTGTCAATTTTTTTAAAGTACAGGTGTATCAGAAAATTGAATATTATTCTACATCTAAATAGGTATGAGGTGACAGGCCATGTTAAGACGTTAAAAGACTAAAATGCATATTTTGGTGCAAAGTGCCAACTTACAAAGGTGACATCTACTGCGTTATTCTCGCTCCACGACATTCTGGAAAGGGCACAACTATGAGAAACCAGAAAGGCCAGTCGTTGCCAGGGGTGAAGCAGAAGAGAAGGGGGCATAGTCAGAGCCCCGAATTTTATGCAAAGCAAGTGAACTAACTGTGTAGTAATAAACCCTAATGTGAACTGTAAATTTTTTACACACTTTGGTACAGGGTCTCACTACACAGCTTGGACTCGTAGTGACCCACCTGTTTTCAGCCTTCCCAGTGCTGGGATTACACACATGTGCCACCACACCTGGACCAGTTCACTGACTCAGTGTGCTCTGGGGACAGGGCCAGGGTGCAGGATTGGGGATGGAACCCTGGTCCCGAGCTTGCCAAAGAAAGTGCTGAGCTGTTTCTTCGGCTCTGTGAACTATGGATTCTGAACAATAATGATGTGTAGTGTCGGTTCATATTTTGTAAATTTTGAAACAAAAGTCATTGCATCAAAGCTTAGACTTTGAGTTTTCATTTTCAAACTTAATACCAGCACGTATGTATGTATCTATATGCATAGCCCCAGATATGTACCTGCACATACAACTGCACAAGGATCTGTACACATATACATACATATGCAGAAATTGATTTGCTATTATGCTACAAAACGAGTGGGCTGAGCTATTTTTATTTCTTGGGCATGAGATGGCTTCTAAGGGACTACAGTCCCATTTTATTTATTTATTTTTCTATGCATTTAGTATAGGGTCTACAAGGTCTGACTGTGTAGATTGGAGTCATAGAGATACTATTTTCAACCTCCCAAGTGCTGGGATTACAGGCCCACGCCTCCACGCCCAGTCTCAATGGCTGTCTCAACATGGTCCAGGGTGGGGCCAGCACAGCATGCTGGGAATGGATCCCTGCTTTAGTCTGGTGGGCGATTTGGATGGCCCTTACAGTCCCGTTTATATCCTGTCTGACTTTAGCTTTGTCCACTGAAGCTGCTGTGTGGGGCATTATTGTTTATCTTTATATATCACTATCTCTGAAACTACCTGCTTATGACCATTCATTTTGTATTGAAAAGCAAATAGTTTTAACGCACTTACTGAAATTACTTATTGATTAAGAGTTTAATGAGGCTACTTTTTCTATATGTCAGCTTGTTCGAAATCGTGCTCAGTGCCCATTTTCCCTCTAATAATTGCTGCCTGCTTTCTTGCTGTCTTGTTGCTGTTCAGTTTCACTATTCCATGTCAGCGATACAGAATCTTGAGCAGTCAAATTTGACAGCGATGCTTATTTATTTATGTATTTATGTATTTATGCATGTATGTATGTATGAATTTATTTATTTATTTAGTACAGGGTCCCACTATGAAGCTTGGACTCTTGGTGATCTTCCTGTGTCAGCTTCCTCAACCCTGGAATTGCAGGCGTGCACCACTATGCCTGGTCTCAGTAGCTGGCTTGGCACAGGGTCAGCACAGCATGCGATACTGAGGATCAAATGTGGGTCCTTTCCCTCGCTAGGCAGGCACTTAGACCACTGAGCCATCTCCCTAGCATTCAAAATGGCTCAAATGCCATTCTAGGTCTGTCTGTTTACACAGGCATGTAATTTTCCATTTTTGCTTTCTAGATTTCACGTCGATGGACTAAAAAATATTTCTGAGTTATTGATTCTAAATTGTTATGAACATAGACCTATTTTCACAAAGTCATTGAAGAGCCTGCTTTTACAAAATATTTGCTTCTGCTGCCTCTTAATTTTCTACACTGGCCGGGTGTGGTGGCGCAAGCCTGTAATCCCAGCACTTGGGAGGCTGAGGCAGGAGGATCGGTGTGAGTTCGAGACCAGCCTGGGCTACAAAAGTGAGCTCAAGGCCAGCCTGAACCACATAGCGAGATCCTGTCTCAAAAAAAAAAAAAAAATTCTACACTGAGCTAAGTTAACAAGCATCTGAAATAAATCATCACTGAAAACTAGCTTATTAAGGCTCATGAAAGACTGAAATACAAATAGAATTCAAAAATAACCTTACCTTTCTTAATGAAAGCAACATCAATATACTCACCTAAAACAGTAAATGCAATTGTGCTGAAGATTATATAACCAGTATAGATTACTAACAAGATTTGGTTTTGAAATGTCCTAAAGTTTAGAAGCGACACATTTTCATTAAATGTATGTGGAGGTAATAATTTAAGATTATCTTTTTCATACATACAAAATTAATCCCCACTTTCCATGTACTGATTATTTCAGGTTTTAGCTATCAGGTGTAGTTTCTTTTACTTATGTAATTATTAGTTTTTAAAGCCCTACAGTGTTTGAGCCTGGCATGGTGGTACATACCTGTAATTATAATACTCAGGAGGCTGAGGCATGGTTAGAGATTAAAAGATAGTTATACGGCCACAGGTCCACGTGGGCTCGAAACACATTGCCTTATGCACGTTCTGGTCCTCACCCTGACCATACTGACCTACCACTTGGGTTGGTCCTGGGGTCACTCACTTAGCAGACCATGCTGACCATACTATTCTGCCTCTGCTCTTGGCCTGCCCTCTGTAGACACAGTACTTTCTGTGACCTTTATCTTTGCTTCCAGGCTCTGCCAATAAGCAGCAATAGAGGCATACACATCAGACCCTCTCATGTGTGGTGCAGAGTTCTCAGGTTAATGGCGACTCCTCTGGGTCATCTTAGATTGTGAGTTAGGCACTGACTCACAGAAATCTCTGAATAATTACACTCTTCATACTGTGTCACAGTCATGAACTGGGGCAGAATTTTCTAAGCATACCAATAGCTCAAGTCCAAAAATGAACAAACACATGCACACTGTTAAACACAGAAGATCCCTAATGTAAGGATTTGTACAATTTTTTTTAAAGTTTTTATTTATTTATTTTTTTCCTTGTTTCAGAACCTTTGTTTTTTTTTTTTTTTTTTTTTTTTTTTTTTTTTTTTTTTTTTTT
>PVJA010009356.1:0-59316 GCA_004027025.1 Myocastor coypus
TGCCGGGCTTTGTTGCTGGGTTGAAAGAGTTTCTGGCAGGCCCAGGGTGGTCTCACTCATGTGCCAGGCCTGGTTACTGGGTCAAATTGTTTCTGGTGGGCCCCAGGTGGTCTCACACACACACACCAGGCCTGGTTGCTGGGTCAAATGATTTCAGGTGGGGCTCGGGCGGTCTCACTCAAGATAAGCTCTTTAATAAATGATACTAGAAAAACTGGTTTTCCACATGGTGAATATTGAAACTAGAGTCATATCTCTCACAATGTACTAAACTAAAACTGAAATGGGTCAAAGGGTCTGGTGACACAGCTCAGTAGACTCCTGCTTAGGTAAGTACAGGGAGTGGCATTCCATCCTCAGCACCACATGCCACACTAGTCCCACCCCCAGGCACACTGAACCAGCCACTGAGATTGGATGTGATGACACACACCTGTAATCCCAGTTCTGGGGAGGCTGAAAACAAGAAGATCACTATGAATACAAACTTGGTAGTGAGACTCTATAGAAATACATTTTTAAAAAATGGATCAAAGATCTAAATATTAAAATAGGAACACTAAATCTTCTGGAAGACACAGTAGGATTGTTGAAGGCATAGGTGTAGTCAAAGATTTTTTATGAATAAAACCCCAACTACACAAGAACTGTGTCAGGAATCAATAATTATGACTTAAGCTTACTAAAAAGTTTTGCACAGCAAAAGAAACCACCAACAGAGTGAAAAGACAACCCACACTGGGGGAAAATAGTTTACCAGCTGTTCTTCATACTAAGGACTAATATCTAGAATATATTTTTAAAAATCAGAGGTCCCCCCGCCCCGCAATCAAAAGACCCAATCCAAAAATAAGCATCTGTAATGAATGTATTCATCTCAGATGAAGTATATGCAGCAAATAAAATATATGAACAAAATGTTCGACATCACTACTCACAAATTAAAACAATGCTGAGTCCATCCTACTCCAGAAAAAAATGGTTATTAGCAAGAAATCAAAGGCTGGGGAGATAGCTCAGCAGACCAAGTGCCTGCTTCACAAGCGCAAGGACCCAGGTTCAATTCCCAATACCTCATGCTGTGCAGGCCCTGGAACCCTGGACATACTGCACTGACCACCAAAACTGGGCATGGTGATGCATGCCTATAATCTCAGCACTCAGAAGGCTAAGACAGGAGGATCACTGTGAGTCTGAGTTGCATAGCAAGACTCTGTACCAAATGAAGAAATAAAAGATCAAAAAAAGAAGAAATCAGCCAACAACAAATGCAGGTAGGGGCCCGGCAGGATGGCTCAGTGGTCTAAAGCGCCTGCTTAGGAAAGCTTTGGTGGCTGCAGGGACCACGGTTCAATCCCCAGCACCACAGGCTGCACCAGCCCTGCCCTCAGGGCAGGCTGAGCTGGCCATAAAAATAAGTAAATAAACAAACAAAAGTTCTGAAACAAGAAAAAAAAATAATAACATAAAATAAATTCTTTTAAAAAAATGCAGGTAGGACTGTGATCAAAAATGAAGACTTCTCTGCTGTTGATGGGAGTGTAGACTGGTGCAACTACTATGAAAGTCAATGCAGAGATTCCTCAAAAAAAACTAGAGGTTTCATTTGACAAAGCTATTCCCCTTCTTAGTACTGTCCCAAAAGAATTAAAATCATCATACCACAGCGATAGACGCATACCTATGTTTATAGCAGCACAATTTGTAATAGCTAAGTCTTGGAAACAGCCCAAATGCCCATCAATTTATGAATAAATAATGATGTGGGGGGTTTTTTGTATACAGTAGAGCACTACTCTGCCATAAAGAAGAATGCACTAGGGAAATATCTAAGTAAATGGCTGCGCCTTGAGACCATATTCTAAAGTGAAATAAATCAGACACACGGGTTTAAATATGGCATAGTTTCTCTGGTGTGAAAAACCAAAAGTGTAAATAAGGACCAAAAGGTATAACAGATACTGTGCAAAAGGAAAAACATTTTTAAACAGGAAGAACACCTAGGGAGAGGGGAGGGGATAAGGAAAGAAGAGAAGAGAGAATAGGAGGAAAAATTGGAAAGAAAGCTTTTGTAAATAAGGAGGGAATGAAATAAGGAGGGAATGAGGGTTTGAAAGGAGGGAAAGGAAATGAGAAGAATGAAGATGTTTCCTGTACAGGTACAAATGCCCTATGATAAATGTGATTATATATATATATATGCAATAAGGTTTTATTTTGTTTTGTTTTTTGCAAGACCGGGGTTCAAACTCATGACCTTGCACTTGCCTTGCAGGCACTTGTGCCACAGAGCTATCTCCACAGCCCCAATAAGGTACCTTTTTTTTTTGTCTTTTTGAGACACGGTCTCACTATGCAGTCGAGACTGGCCTTGGGCTCACTTTTGTAGCCCAGGCTGGTCTCGAACTTGCACCAATCCTCCTGCCTCAGCCTCCCGAGTGCTGGGATTACAGGCGTGAGCCACCACACCTGGCTCAGATAAATTTAAAAAATAAAAAAGAAAAGAAAAACAGGTCCAATTTGCCTGCTTATACAAAGAACTAGTCCTGACAATTTTCTTACAATGGGAGGAGAGAGGTATAATTCAAGGTCATGAGCATCTACACCTCTGAAACTAATCTTGTCTCTAGAAAATTGTTCCCAACTGAGCTTCCTGATTAAGGTTAAAAAACAAAATAAAGACCTTCTTCTCTATATAACCTGCTACAATATCTTAAACTGATGATGGTTTGGTTTTTTAAAGCTTTACACTTTTATGGGTTTGTATTTGACATATCACTAAACTCTCCTATTTGCCTTAATTAATTGTTTTCAGTTAATTTTATTGGGTTTTCTAACTTATAAAAATAATTGGGGGGGGGGGCTGGGGAGATAGCTCTGTGACACAAGTGCCTGCCTGGCAAGTGCAAGGTCATGAGTTCAAACCCTGGTCCCACAAAAAAAAAAAAAAAAAATCCAAAACCTAAAAATGATGTTTTTAGTTGGTGCTAGTGCACGGGCCGTGTGGAGTCCGCGGTGTAGCTCAGTGGAGCCTGTCAGGATGATCACCGACGTGCAGCTCGCCATATTCACCAACATGCTGGGCATGCCGCTCTTCTTGCTTGTCATTCTCTCTCACTACGTGGCTGTCAACAATCGCAAGAAACAGGAATGAAAGTGGCGCTTTCTCCGCCCCAGGATTCCAGGACGTAGTCTGAGGCCAGATGGAGGGTGTGAGGGGCCCTCACACTTCACTTCATCCCTTCTGCCCATCATAACATACAAAGCAACTACACCTGGAATTTTCCAAACAAGTTTTATTTCCTCAAAGTCTTCTTAACCTTATGGAACAAGACGTTGCCACTGAATAGAGCCCAGTATGGGGGCTACTTTCTTTTCTACTCCCCAATACAAAAATATAAATAATAATAATAATAGTAATTGGGTCCGGCCAAATAGCTCAGGGGATTAAAGTGCCAGCAAGCAGGTGCAGGGGCCAGGGGTTTGATCCCAGGACCTGCCATGCTGGCCCCACCCCTGAGGCGCGCTGAGCTGGCAATGGAGACTGGGCTTAGGCATAGTGGTTTGGGCCAGTATCCCAGCTCTTGGGAGGCTGTACAACAGGCGGATCACTGTGAGTCCGATCTAGCAGTGAAACCCTGAGCATCCTGTAGATCCTTCACTAAAATACAAAAAAAAAAGAAAGAAAAAAAATTACATCTTATCCAGGTATGATGGTGCACATCTATAGTATCTGCACTTGGGAGATTGAGGCAGGAAGAATACTGCAAGTTTGAGCACAGCCAGTGCTGTCTCTTACGGTTTGGAACTAAAACACCACACAAGAGGCCTGTACGGTGTTATGATTTGTGCATAGGTGTCCCCCGCAAAGCCTCATGCCGTCATGGGGTGGCTTCTAGAATTTATAATTGGTTATTGTGGAAAGGGGCGCTGCATCTGCCCCGGGGCAGGTGGATTTGCATATCAAAGTAAGGAAGAAAGAATAGTTAACTGCTTGAGCTGCTGCTACTCCCAGCTTAGCTCTCTTGCTCTTAGCTGCTGCCATGAAAGGTAGCTCTCTGCCATGTGCCTCTCTAGAGGCCTTGGAGCCAGCTGAGTATGGACTGAAACCTCCTGTAACTGTGAGCTGAATAAGCCTTTCCTTCCCTCATTTTGAGTGTCAGGTATTTGTCCCAGCAATGAGACAGAATTTGGCACCACAGGAGTAGGGTCATTGCTCTGACTAACCTGAGCATGTGGATTACAAGTTTTTGGGAATGGCTTAAGGGAAGAGATAGGAAAGGTTTGGAGAGGTCCTCTACTTGTGAGGAGCTGGAACAGCTTTGGCTCTTCTGTAGGGGAGATTCTGGTTGGAGCTTAGAAGACCAGAAGGCTGATAGAAAGCCGGCTTGTAAAGACCAGGCTGGGGAGATTTCTGCTGGGAAGAAGGACTGCATTGGTTGTTGGACTCTAGATCATTTGTATTTTGACTTAGCAGAGTTGTCTGCATTTTGTGCATGCCTAGAGACTTTGCTTAAGACTGAGTTTAAGCATGGTGGGCTGATAAATCTTTCAAAAGATATTTCAAAGCAGCCAAATATTGGGGCGGTGGTATGGCTGCTACTGGGGGCGTTTAGCCAGATTTATGTTGCAAATCAAGAGCAAGGAGTCCACCAGGATGGCTCAAAATGTCATGAGTTTGGCCAGAAAGGAAGTGCCAATAAAGCTGTGGACCGCAAAGATAGGACTCAGAGGATCTTCATTGCTGAGAAGGAACCAGAGAATGGAAAAGATGGCCTGAGGTCATCACAGGAGGTGGCAGGTCTCCAACCTTTGCAGCCTCAGAATTGCAAAGGTCAGGGACTTTGCCTGAAGGGGAAAGCCACTGAGCCCTTTGTTCTAGAATGGCACCAGCATGGAGAATGTATTCCTCAGGATTAAGGTCAAAGTGCTCAGTGATCTAGGCACCTAACCCCTACAGCCAAGAGAAAGGAAAGCTTGGCTACTGGTCCACCTGGCAGCAGACCTTGGCATCATCCATGTGGCAGTGGTTTTAGGTGCACTGAGCATGTAAGAGTTCTGAGGTTAAGAAGGCTTCCACCTCGATTTCAGAAGAAGGCCTGGGAGGCCAGGCAGTGTCCCCCTGAGAGGGCAATGTGTAAAGTAGTGAATGAGAAACCTATTCTGTGGAAACCCCAGAAGTTTAGAAAAGCCAGAAACATGGGTCGACTAAGGAAAACTGCAAAGAGAGAGCAAAGCCAGCCTAAGACAGAAGCCATGAGAGCTACAATTACCATGAAAGCCATAGAGGCGGAGCCACATGGAGCTTACATGAGCTTACAGCCTCATGTAAGGCCTGGGGCAGACGAGGCTGAAGGAGCAGCAAGGGGCTTGAGGGGCGGGCCAGAGGACCAAGGTGGGGAACGAGGGGCGAGGCCAAGAGGCACAAGCCCTTAAACTGTCAGCATGTGCTCTGCCCCGCTGCCAGGCCCACAGTCTCTCTGAGGTGTGGAGAGGGTCATTCTGAACAAGGCAGCACCACAGCCTCCTGAGCAAATAAGGCTCCGAGGACTTGCTACATAACTTAAACTCTGAAACCTCCAGTAACTGTGAGCTAAATAAAACTTTCCTTCCTTTTTCTTTTTTTTTTTTTGCGACAGGGTCTCACTGTGCAGTTCAGGCTGGCTTTGAGCTCACTTTTGTAACCCAGGCTGGTCTCGAACTAACAACGATCCTCCTGCCTCAGCCTCCCGAGTTCTGGGATTACAGGCATGAGCCACCACGCCAGGGTCCTTCCCTTATTTTGAGTGTCAGATATTTGTCCCAGCAACAAGAAAAGAGTAACTAAGACAGCTCCCTTCCCCCTTGAGGAACAATAACCTCCCTACTTCTTATAATCTATCTTGTCGTTTTCTCACCTACAAATTTAGTTTTTGAATAGAAGACCATGTGATATGTAAGCTTGGATGTCTCATTTATTTCACTAACAGTATGGTTTCAAAGTACAGCCATCTTTCTACAAATAATCTTTCTTTAAGGCAGAGTAGTAGCTCATTGTGTGTAAACACATTTTCTCTACCCAGTCATCTGTTGTGCTGTGTTGGGGTTTTTTCATTGTCGTTTTTGCCTTTTTGAGACAGGATTTCACTATGCAGTTCAGGCTGATCTTGAACTCATTTGATATCCTAGGCTGACCTCAAATTCACAGTGACTCTCCTGCCTCAGCCTCCTGAGTCCTGGGATCACAGAAGTGTCCCACGACATGTAGAATCTTTTGTGTTCTTATTACCGATTCTTTCCTTCCTTCCTTCTTCTTTTCCTCTTTCTCTTCCTCTCTTTCTTCCTCTTGTTGTATGTTATGGTCAGGTGCCAAAAGAAATGATGAGAATACCCAATGAATGTAGCTTCAGAGGTCTCAATGAGATCTGTCTCTCTCAAAGTGAGCCCAGAGCTCCTGAAGCACCTCCTTTTTCTTTAGGACTATAACTTCTGTTGACCTTAACTATTTGTTTAATGCTAGGTTCACACAATTGTTAAATAAAAGAATTACAGGGTGGGTAAGAAATAATCACCAATATCTCAAGTAAGGGTGGAGACATCAATCAGGATAAGCTGGTACCCATCTTCTTAAATCTCAGTTTTCTGGAATCCCTAAGTAACAGATTACAACCTGCCCTAAGCTTCGTTTATTGTTCTTCATTTCTTTAAGATGCTAGTTTCTTATCTATTCTCTCTCTCTCTCTCTCTCTCTCTCTCTCTCTCTCTCTCTCTCTCTCTCCCTCCTTTCCCCCCCCCACCCCATTTCCTGGTTGTTATGAGTTCAGCATCTGTCCACCCCAGTTCCTTTCCACACCTTCAAGCCAGCCCACCAGAGACTAAATTCTGAGATATACCTCTCCCCTTGTGGGTGTCAGCTATTTTGTACCAGCAATGAGAAAGTTAATACACACCTATCCCTGTCTTGCTCAGCAGATAAGTTCCCAGGCATACTTGAAAACACAATGAATAAGTCAGGTATGATAATGCAGGCCTCCAGAACTTGGAGAGGCTAAGATAGGGGAATCATGAGTTCAAGGCCAGTATGGGCTACACAGGAAGTTCAAGGTTAGCCTGGACTATAGTGAAACCCTGTTTAAAAAGAAAGGAAAAAGAATCATGAAATATTTTGATGGATCACCAAAGAGAAGCCCTTCTCTTGAGCTTCCTCCCAGGATTTAAAGGAAGAAGCCTGGGCTAGGTGTGGTGGTGCAGTCCTGTAATCCCAGTAGTCTGGTGGCTGAGGCAGGAGGGACTTCATAAATTTAGGTCAGCATAGACTATACGGTGAAGCCCTGTCTCAAAAATAAATAAGTAAATAAGCCTGAACTTTTAAGACCTGTTGGCAGCCCGCATGGGCTTCAGGAGCCCTGAGTTCTGAACTGAGCCTGCCCAAAGGTTCATCCTCCCTCCAGACCTTGGAACCACAGGAACCATGCACTCATTATACTGACTGGCAAGACCTTTGGGCAGATAGGTCTCCTGCCTCAGAGTAGAGGCTGATCCACTGGGAAACCGAGGATATTCTTAACAGATGCTCTCAATTTTTGACTATGCATTCCACTGAAAAGAGGTGTGAGGGAGAAAAGTAATTAGAATTCTCAGTTTATAAACATTTCCTAAAATGTGAACTCAGGAGAAAAATTAGCAGGTCTCTTAATTGCCTGCTCCACTTCCACATTCTCACACTTAATCTACCTACTCTCTAACTACATTAATTAACATCTCATGAACACTTTTCTGGTTCACAGTTTGACTTCCCATGTCTCCAAGCACATGGTTCCCAAAACAAACGCAAGAGGTGGGTGGCAACAGCAAAGACTCAGGTGGGGCAGCTTGCTAGTCTCAAGGCCACATAGATTGCAAGGTGTCACATGTCCAGCCCTGCTAGCTCATACGCTAGAAAAACTGTGTATTTATAGTTCCCTTGGGTCATAAAGAAATGATGTGCCTTTCTGTCTGTATTGATGTCACTCAATCAATACAGCCTTCCCCTACTTGTTCACTAGGAGAGCTCCTGTTTGAACTTAAGAACCCCATTGTCTGTTTATTTGTTTTGAATCAAGATCTTGCTATGTAGTCTAGGCTGGCCTTGAGTTCACTAAGTAGCCCAGGCTAGACTTAGACTCAAGATCCTCCTGCCTCAGCTTCCCGAACACTGTTAGACCTGTATCCAATGGAAATCCTGGATCTCTTTCCCCAGGTTGTTATCCTAAAAAGATGCTGCCCATGCCGGTTCTGGTGAGGTAAGCTGGCTAGTTTTCAGGATAAGTAGGAGTTTTTGTCAACTGCTTTGCTGCTTGGCATAAACTCCACCCATCACTAAAGGAAAAATACCAACCACTCTGCCAGTCCATTGGCTGAGGTGCAGACTTCAAGCTTGGCCCAATCTACTCTGGTGCTGTAAAAGCAGAGTGGGTCAACGTCAGCACTGGCCTTGGGCCATTTTTACTGGGTTTATTTATTTATTTTTACTACTGACCCTGAGGCAAAGCCAGACTTCAGGCTGTCAAACAGGCCTCAGAGAGACTTACAGATAAGACTTCACTAAGAATGCAAATTGGTCTCCTGGAGACCCCTCAACCAGACTTACCCACAGGTCTCAGAGGGACCCCCCATAGAGGGCATGGACCAGACACAGACCTAGGCATGTAAGCCCCTTCCTCCAACTTCCCATGTTCCCTCAGAGATGCCCTCATGTCCCCAGGAGCCAGCTGGTGCCCCACCCATGCCCTGCTGGACTTTATGTCTGAGTCTGGCCCAGGGTGGCTAAGGATTCTGGGATGGCCATGAAAACAGCTCACTTCCCTGCCTCAGATGCAATACCCCTTCTGATGGAGGTTCTAGCAGCCAGAGGGGTCTTCTCTGGAGCATCCAGCACAGAAGGCAGAAAGGTTGGGGAGAAAGCTACACCCACGAGGCTGGCGAGATAGCTCAGCAGACTAAGTGCCTGCTTAGGCAAGCACAGGGACCAGGACTAATCCGTGGCACCACAGGGATGATGGCCCTGCCCCCGGGCACAATCAGCCAGCCACTGAGACCAGGTGTGGTGACACATGCCTATAATCCCAGTGCTGGAGAGGCTGAAAACAGGAGAATCACTATGAATCCAAGCTGCATAGTGAGACCCTGTACAAAACACGTGAATGAAAGAAAGAGAAAGAGAGAGATGAGAGAAAGAGAGAGAGTGAGAGAGAAAGGAAGGAAGGAAGGAAGAAAGAAAGAAAGAAAGAAAGAAAGAAAGAAAGAAAGAAAGAAAGAAAGAAAGAAAGAAAGAAAGAAAGAAACAAAGTTGTACCCACAGGGGACAGAAGGATGTGAGGGTAGGAGGGCTGAAGGAGGAACAAAAGCCTCCTGTCCCAAAATTGGGAGTCTGGGTCGGTGGGGGTTTGCGGGGTGGACTGATGGACTATCAGTGGGGAGACTAGGCTGGACCCTTCCTTCCTGCCTCCACTGAGAAGGGTAGGCCCAGTGTGTCATCCCTGGCAGGCTCTGTTGCCTGTGCCAGGTCCCCTGCTAATAGACATACTCTCCACCAGCTTCCTCCACAGATGAGCTCACTGCCTTGGCCCTGGCCTGGTGCCTCGCTCCAGCATGGTGTCGGCTGTCCTGGGGAGGCCACACTCCTGTGGTGGTCACAACTTTGTGGAGCACCTGCTGCACCCGCTCTGCTGCTGTCCAAGCCAACTCAGGGCCACAGTCCCACCTTCATAGCTGTGCCAGAAGCAACTGTCCAGATGCCTGTCTGGGCCCCAGGGTCCGAGACCGCCCCTCAGTCTCCAAGCAGGCCTCCCACAGACACCCTGCTTCCTCATGCCCAGTGACCTCCCACCGGAACACGCAGGGTGGAGGGGCATGTGGGTTCCTGGGGTCTGGGGGCTGACAAGAGGAAGAGAGCCTGGGACATGTGTGCATGCAGCGTCAGTGCCCACTGGCATACCCGGTGCCCCCTCCCCTCCTGTCCCTTCCCAGCTCCACACTCTCTGGGCTCCCAGTGCACTGCGCTCCTGTTGTTTAATTTTGTTGAACACCAAGACCAACCCCAAGTTAATTGGTTTCACTCCAGCCTTTTGTGCTTCCCATTAAATGAGGAAATGCCACCTATAAAATTTTAATTTTAAAAGCCAACTTGTTTGTTTTATATTGAAATTCCCCGGGCAGCTTCAGCAGAGGGAAACAGACACATTTTTGTTTCATTAAAGCAACTTGAGTGAAGATAAAAAAAAAAAAAAAAAGAAGCTGAAAAATCGAATTTAAAAACAGAGAATGAGAAGCATTTAAAGGAAATGAATGGAAATGAGCTGCCAGAGGACAGTGGGGGCCGCAGCGCCCTCTCTGCCCACCCTGAGCCTCCTACAGAGACAGTGGGCGCCACCAGGCAGGCGCCCCACCAGGTTGGACCCTGGAGTCTCTCCTTACCTGCTGGATTTTCTGGAGGAAGCAGTTCCAGGGAACTGCCCTACACCCATGCGGTCCCCCCACGTCTCGACCACCTGCTGGCTATGTCATGGCAGATGGCCTCAGTTTTTCTTCTTTCCAAAATGGGAAAAATTATAATACTTAGATAATAGACTGTTGTGAGGACTAAATAGATTAATACTTGAAAACACTTCCAACAGAGCTGGGCCTGCAGTCGGAGCTCAAGTGCTGTCAGCACTCCACCCTGCTGCTCCCCTCCCCTCTCCTCCTATCACAGCCCTCTGCCGAGTATGTGCGCACCTCCCCTCTCCCAGTGGTCACTCCAAGTCCTTTTTTATCTGTGTCCCAAGCTGAAGACAGCAAAGAGCAAGAGCTCTGTAGAGCAGCACAAGGTGTCCCAGTCTGTGGCACAATTCTTTTTTTTTTTTTTTTTTTTTGTCTTTTTAAGACAGGGTCTTGCTATGCAGTTGAGGCTGGCCTTGAGCTCACTTTTGTAACCCAGGCTGGTCTCGAACTCACACCAATCCTCCTGCCTCAGCCTCCCGAGTGCTGGGATTACCTGCGTGAGCCACCATGCCCAGCTTGGCACAATTCTTGGGAGTCAAACTGACTTGTTAAAATTGTATCTTAATGCTTGGGAGAGCCAATCTTCTTGGGGTTCAGAGTTCAGCTCCAATTCTGAGCTTCCTGCTCTGTGTTCTTGGGCAGATTCCTCTGGGCCTCAGTCTCCCCACCAGTATAGTGGGACTCACAAGTCAGTCAGCTACACAGGTCAGGACCACAGAACAAGCCCTAGGGAGCACTGGGCACAGAGTGTCCAGCGTGTGACTGCAGCTCTAGGCCCCAGGGAGCTGCAGGCATAAAGAGGTTCTGGGTGGGGAGAAACGTGGGGTTTATGAGAGGGTGGGTTTCACATTTGTAGTCTCCACCACTGCCTCGGGTAGCATATCAGTGTGCCCTTTGTCCTCCTCAAAAGTCCCTTCGCCTGGATGAGGAATTTTTTCTTTTTCAGTGCTGGGATTAAACCCAGGCTGCTGGCTGTGCTAGCTACACTCTACCACTGAACTGCACCCACAGCCTGGATGAAAAGTTGTATGGTCCTGAACTTGGAATCCACATTCCATACCGGTCTCCAGAGCCATCCCCTCTCCCCCAACCCCTCCCACAGTAAGTGAGTACTGTACTGACTCCTGAAGCTGAGCCCAACCCACTCTGGACTTGCTGAACTCTTTCTTTGATTAGCATTAGAAAGAGATGTAGTGGGAAGGCCTGAGGAAAGGGGTTGGTCTTGGATTTGCAGTCTCTCCAAAATTCAGGCCTCCCCTCTGCTGCTGAGGGCACTTTGCGCCCCTCCATCCTCAACTTCTTTTTTCATGGAGGGAGGAATTAGTAATAGCACACAGTCTTATCACAGCTGCAAAGATCGAATCACACCAAGCAAAGGTCTGAATGTGCTTCGTAAAGTTCGATACACGGTGGGATGAGTAGGTCTGAGAGGGCCTCTGACATCTATCCCAGCCACCAAGCAAAATCCCAGGTCCTGCATCTGGGGTCACCATGGGGGCACAAAGCTGGGGCCTAGAGGTGACAAATGGATCTGGATTTGTGGCCTGGATTTTTGGATGGGGAGACGGAGGTGCGGAGCCTTCCCTGACCCTCACACGTGAAAGTCCTCGGCTTCATAGCCTGAATCTCACAGACCCACTTCTCACAACCCAAGAAGATACCCCAGCACCTACCAGGGTCTCCAACCCTCCTCAGAGACCCCTCCATCTCCATCTCCATCTCCATCTCCGGGCAGGAGTTACCCTTACCCTCAAGTCCTCATCCATGTGTGGGAGGGGAGCACTGCCTCGGCCGCTTCTCCCAGAGGCTCGGAGCAGATAACTCAGCAGTTGCAGAATTCACTGCTCATGTTCCCAAGTAGTACACCAGGAAACCCTAGGACTCAGTGACAGGTGACAGTTCTGAGAAGGTGGGACCATCAGGCAGGCTCAGAAGCACTCTCCTCTCCCTTCTCTTTCATTCTTCCTTTCCACTTCTCTCTTCTCTTCCCCCCTATTCTCTTTTTTCTTCTCTCTTCTCTGACTTTCTCCTCTTTCCCCTTCCATCTCTTCTCCCCTCTCCACCAATCCTTCCCATCCTCTTCTCTTCTCCCTCTCTTGTTCCCTCTGTCTTGCATCCTTTTTTTCAGTCTCCTTTCAGTGAGACAGCTCTATCTTATATGGGCTATTCAAGATTTTTCTTGCATGAAAATCTCCAATAATTAAACATTTTCTTTCCAGCTGGATGTAGTGGCACATACTTGCAGTAGTTCTTGACGACATCCACATACACACCTTTGTCTAGCTTCACACATGTCCCTTCCTTTGTCTCTAATCCTCTTATCTCTAGATGTGAACATGCTTCGTAAAGTGTGGTGCACAGTGGAGTGAGCAGCACTGAGTGTCTGACATCTATCCCAGCCACCAAGCAACATCTCAGGTCCTGCACCTGGGGTGACCACGGGGGGCACAAGCTGGGGCCTGGGATCCTGAGACAGGCTTCTACCCCTTCTGCCAATAAATTCTTAATAAAGTGCATTCTTTGTTTAAAAAAATTTCCTTTTTTTTTTTTTTTAATTTTTGTATTTTATGGAAGGGTCTACAGGATATTCAGGGTCTCACCACCAGCTCAGACTCACAGTGATCCACCTGTTTACAGCCTCCCCAGAGCTGAGATTATAGGCACACACCATCACACCCAGTCTCAGTTGCCATCTCAGCACGCCCTGCCCTGAGGACTGGGCTGACACAGCAGGCCCAGGGAATTGAACCCCCAGCCCCTGCACCTGCTTGCAGGTGCTTTAATCTGCTGAGTTATTTGGCCAGCCCTAAATTTAAAAAAAAAAAAAAATTCTTACTAGGTCATAAGCACCTGCCTCTCAAGTGCAAAGTCATGAGTTCAATTTCCATGCAAAAAAAAAAAAGCCAGACATGGGGGCACACACCTATAGTCCCAGCACCTGGGAGGCTGAGGCAGGAGGATTCGGGTGAGTTCAACACCAGCCTGGGCCACAAAAGTGAGCTCAAGGCCAGCCTGAACTGCATAGCAAGACCCCACCTCAAGAAGACCAAAAAAAAAAAAAAAAAAAAAAAAAAAAGTCTTTCCAGCTGGATGTAGTGGCACACACCTGTAATCCCAGCATTCAGTAGGTTGAGGCAGGATTTCAAGTTTTGGGCTATCCTGAGCTATACTGTAAGACCCTGCCTCAAAATAAATAAATGAATCAATTAATTAATCAATTTTTAAGTCACTAAAAACACTGTTCCACTGCTCCATTCCTCTCCCCTACGCTTCTGAACCAAATCACCCAGTCTAAGCAAAACAAAACAAAAATCACCCAGTCTAAAATCTCACATGCACCATGTTCTGAGGTAGTACACCAGGAAACCCTGGGACTTAATGACAGGTGACAGTTCTGAAACAAAGGAGACATCCTCATGGGATGATGATCGTGGAAGAAAGGAGGAGCTTGATAACGTGACAGCAGAATGAGAAGGGATCCCTGTGTGGGTGGCAGCTTGGTCAGGTGTCAGGCTGCCTATGTGAGGCCAGTGAGCATCAGAGCACAGAAGGGGAGGTAGAGCAGCCTGAGGGAAGCAGAGCCAGCCGGCAGTAGGCCCAAGTCTCAGGAAGTGACGTGGGGGGAGCCAGGTCACCCAAACAGAGAGAACTGCCCAGGACAGCTGTCAGTCAAGCCTCAGAGCCCATCCCCCACACCTACCCAGAGCAGTCCTCCCCACCCCAACACCACCTCCTACTGGGATTTGAAAACTTAGGCCTTTGCACTAGGGCATATTCATTTTTTTCTTTTTTATTTTGAGACAAGTTCTCAGTAAGTTGTCTCTTAGTGGTAAGAGCCCACACCCAGGTCAGTGATGTCATAAATGTTCACTGAAACCAGGGCTGTGTTGGCCACGCACTGGATGCAAAGGTAGAACCAGCTTGAAGCAAGACAGCTAGCACTCAGCCTGTATGCAGGGCACAGCCCAGCATGCCAGACAGCTGCAGGGGCGGGACAGGCCTTGGGGTTCACAGGGGGAGCAGCATGGCTTCCCACAGGGTGGATATGTGCAGAGGAGCCCAGTAAAGAGGGGAGGAAGCTATGTTGTTGCTAAGTGGGCAGGTTCAGGCGGCAAGGACTCTGGGCCTCAGTTTCTCCCATTAGCATTCGTCACCTTTCCAGATTCAACCCATCTGCCAAGGCCACAGCCACCAAGCACATCACAGGAGGTTCCAGTCACAGGATCGAGGTCTGCACTCAACCACTGGTGCCTCCAGATAGAGGAATCCAGGGGGCCACCACCCCCTTCCTCCCATACCTCCCTGGCACTCTCCAGAGGAAAGTTCCCCCTTTCGCACCCCAAGATGGAAATGCTCTGCTTTGTCTTTTCTCAAGGGAAGGCTTAGTTGTAGGGACAGAGCTGGAAGCTGGGTGGACCTGCTTGGCAGAGGAGAGCGGAAGCCCACCCCAGGGGGAGGTGGGGACATTGGCGTCTGTCCGGCAGACTGAGCTCTGCAATGTCCTATGTCCTTCACTTGGGGGGTCCTCCTCTTTTTCCATATTCAGGTGATAACCCCCCATACATGCACCCCTACCCTCACAGTCCCAAACCTATCTCTAAGGCCCTCTTTCCATAGACAGCCTGTCCAGGGGGCCCGTTCTGGACTCCTCTACCTACGTGGGCCTCAAGATGACCTTGCTAGCAAAAAACACTTCCTGACCTCTAAAAGAGGTGTTTTGTGTGGTTGTGGTTTTTTGTTTTTCTATTACTACCGGAAATTGGACCCAGGGCCTTTCTACTAAGCTATATCCCCAGCCTTTTTATTTGGAGACATCCTCCTGGTCAATTCTAGATTGACCAGGCCGTGATCAAACTCGTGATCCTCCTGCCTCAGCCTTCCAGACAGCAGGATCACAGGCTGATCTTAGAAGCTACAGGATCTAAGATGTAGTGGAAACAAGCTGGCTGCCCTGGCCCCCGCAGGATCAAAAGGCCCCCGGAAGTAGGGCGTCAGACCTAGAGGGGTTTCCTCTGCTGGATGGACCCACCTCCTCACGATCATCCAGAAGAGGCGCCACAGGCCAGCCCTGGAATGCGCGATCCGAGCCCGGGCCAGGGCGCAGGGAGGGGACACAGCCGCGCAGCTGGCGCGGAAAGGGAGTGGCGGTTCCTGGCCGAGTCACGGCTTGCGAAGGCTCGCGTCACCTCTGATGTCAGGGCCCCTGGGCCTTCTCTCCAGCTACTTCCCCCTAGTCGCAGTGGAGGTGGCCTGCAGAGCGGGGACTGATTGGTCCCCGGCCACCCCCGCAAGGACGCCGCGGTGGCCTTCCCCTGGCTCCTTTCCATCTCCTAGCTGGCTTTCAGAGTCACTTCTCCTCGGCAGCCTTAGAACTGAAGAGAGCCTCCCAAGACCACGAATGCACCGAATGAAAGCCCGGCGGCGCTACTCCTGGGGCCCGAGGCCAGCACGCAAGCGAGAGCCTTCGCCACCCGCGTCTGCCGGTCCTTATACCCTGAGTGTTTTGAGTTTGGCCCACTAGACTGCTTCTCCTTTGAAAGAGACACATTCAAATCCAGATGTTGTCCCTACAAAACAAAAGCTGCCTCCGACTTCTCCAAGTGAAGTAGGTTCTCATCCTTTGAGGAAAAGACACATCTTGCTAAGTGGAAATTTTCCCCCAGCCAGAGACCTGCTGCTCGGAATTTGTTCAATGCTGCTTGATTTAACAACCTGTCTCCATTCTACTTCAGGTGCCGAGATGACAGGGACAGGTGGAAAGTCATCATCTGACAGATTCAATAGCGTGTGGCTTTGCTTAAGGAAAGAATACTGGGTCTTTTAAATACTTTTTTTTTTAAATTTAGTTCTATACAGCTTTAAAAATTCAAGATGTACATTCTAATGGTTCAAGTATAAAATGAATTCGATTGTCAAAGCTGCCAAAAACATTTTGTTTCATTGATTCCAATAACAACTTTACAGGAAAGAAGAGTGTATTAAACATACACATTGGTTGTAAGACAGTTCCCATTTCAGCAATACTCATTTTTAAAAATACCTTAACCAGGGAAGATATGGATAACATATTTGTTGACTATAGTATGTGTACATAGTCCAGGATTTCTGTCAGCAGAGTCTAGTATTTTTGTGAAAACCCTCCAAGAACCAAGAAACAGGATTCCTGTCCTGACACCTCTCTCCCACCGCTGATGATGAGAGCTTATTCTAAGGGCCATTCAAGCTTTACACTGGGAGCTCTGGCAGCCAGCACTGATTCCCGGCCTCTGCTTCTGTCCATGGGAAGCCAGGCCCAGCTATTCTATAGCTCTAGCCTCTGGCCATTGGAATCTTCTTTCTTTGAGACCAGACTCCTCAGTTCCTCTAACTCAACAGTTCTCAACGCATGGGTCCCGACCCCAGCGGGGGTTGAATGACCAAAATACAGGGGTTGCCTAAAACCATCGGAAAATACATATTTAAACCCATGGCTATTGGGGCCTGGCGGGATGGCTCAGTGGTCTAAAGCACCTGCTTGGGGAAGCTTGGGCGGCTTCAGGGACCGAGGTTCAATCCCAGGCACCACATGCTGCGCCAGCCCTGCCCTCGGGGCAGGCTGAGCCTGCCATGAAAATGAATGAATAAACAAACAAAGGTGCTGAAACAAAAAAAATAATAAATAAAATAAAAAATTATTTAAAAAAATAAAAATAAACCCATGCTATGACATAGAGAAATGATATTTATTGGAATTAGTAATAAATATTTCTCAACATATAATTAAATATTGTTTTTGTGATTAATCACTATGTTTAAATTATGTTTGATTTGTAACAATGAGAATACATAATGCATATTAGGTATTTACATTCCTAATCATACCTATAACAAAATTACAGTTTTGAAGTAGCCACCAAAATTATTTTTAGGTTTGGAATCACTGCAACATGAGGAACTGTATTAGGGGATCATGGCATTAGAAAGGTTGAGAACCACTGTTCTAACCCTTCACCCCCACCTCACCACCAAACTTGGACTCTGATGTCTCCCTGCTTCTCAAATGTATGGCCAGCAGACTCAAACAGATGCAGCCTGAGATCCCACAGGCTTGGAGCGGCCACTGTAACACATGGTAACATTCAAGCTTCAGCCAAAACCTTTTTCCACGCAATGTGCCCTAGTTTAGTCTAAAAGACCTCTGCCTTTGGATTCATTATTCATGAATCTCTGTGCCTTTACTCCCCTGCTGATGGAAACACAGAATGGTGATCACAACGCCTCCCCCACCCCCGACAGTGTGTGGAGCCTCAGTCACCCATCTAGTAATGAACAAGGGCATAGAGGCAAGCTCAGTGGCTAAGGCCCATGCCCACCACTAAGCTAAGCCCTTTGCAAACATTGTGACATTTATGTCTTCATACTGGTTTTTTTTTTTTTTTTTTTTTTTTTTTTTTTTTTTTTTTTTTTTTTTTTTTTTTTTTTTTTTTTTTTTTTTTTTTTTTTTTGGTGGGACCAGGGTTCAAACTCACAACCTTTCACTTGCCAGGCAGGCACTTGTGCCACAGAGCTATCTCCCCAGCCCCTTCATACTGATTTTTGAGGAAAGTACTTTTATCTTCCTCCCCATTCTGCAGATAAAAAAAGCAAAGTGAGCCCGAAAGGGTGTGGTGCAAAACCTGATGCTGTCCACCAAAAGGGGATAAAGCTCGCTATCCTCACCTCAGATACCAGTGGCTTAGAATAGGGGAACAGGGTCCAGCAAGAAAGAGCTCCTTACAGGGAGTGAGCAGACCCCTTGGGGACTCCTCTAGGATTCCCAAATCCTGTGCCTGGCTCAGAAGGAGAGAAGAGCTGAAGGTTGGAAGAGACCTTTACAAAGGGACCCCAGTTGCTTTGGCCATGACCTAGGTGAGCAAATGCTCACAGAGAAATTCAGATCCAAGGAGAACGAACTGTGCCCTCAACCAGGCCTGGACTCTTTCTTTCTTTTTTAACTTTATTTATTTATGTTATGGCCCACTCAGCCTGCTCTGCGGTTGGGGCTGGCGCAGCATGTGGTGCCAGGGATCAAACCGTTGTCCCTGAGGTTGCCTAAGCTTGCCTAAGCAGGCGCTTTAGACCACTGAGCCACCTCACTGCCCCTGGACTCTTTTTCTGGAGCAATGCAGCCTGAAAACTTCACAGATGACTGAAGAGAAGATGTCTGCCAGCTCAGTGAAATAGGGGCTGGGCAGCAGAACATCAGGCAGGCCATATGTTTTGAGCTGGGCATGGAGGTGCACACCTGTAATCCCAGCATTATGGGAGGCTGAGGCAGGAGAATTTTGAGTTTGAGCCCAGCCTAGGCCAGTTAGTGGTTTAGTGAGCCCTTGTCTCAAAAAAGAATTAAGCCAAAGGGGCTGGGGAGATAGCTCCATGGCACAAGTATCTGCCTAGCAAGTGAGTTCGAACCCTGGCCCTGAAAAAAAAAAAAAAAAAAAAAAATTTAAGACAGGCATGGTGGCACATGCCTGTAATCCCAGCACTTGGGAGGCTGAGACAGGAACATTGGTGCAAGTTTGAGACCAGCCTGGGCTACAAAAGTGAGCTCAAGGCCAGCCTGAACTGCATAGTGAGACCTTGTCTCCAAAGGACAAAAAAAAAATTAAAAACTTACAAAGGGCTGGAGATGTAGCTCAATGCAAAGGCTCCAGGGTTCAACAAACGGCAACAAAACCAAACCAAAACTAAAGCAAACATAAAGCATAAAGTTCAGCAATTCTTTTCTTTTCTTTTTTTTTTTTTTTTTTTTTTTTTTTTTTTTTTTTTTTTTTTTTTTTTTTTTTTTTTTTTTTTTTTTTTTTTTTTTTTTTTTTTTTTTTTTTTTTTTTTTTTGTGCTTTATGTTTGCTTTAGTTTTGGTTTGGTTTAGTTGCCATTTGTTTTCACAGGGCTGGTGTTCAAATCCAGGGCAATGGGTACCCTGTTTCTGTACAAAGAAGCTGCTTTCCCCTGCTTGCAGAAGCATTGGGCCCTACAAAGATGTCCACTGACCTTATCCACATCAGATACTGAAGAGAAAGGTGGCACAGAGACTGAGCAAGGTACTCATGGTGGCAGGGCTGGGAGGGGCAAAGTCAGGAGAGAAATTCCTAACCTTCTCCAACGAACCAGGAACTTTTCTGGGGCTTCATGTCTTTCTTTACTTATTTATTTTGTGGGACCAGGGATTGAACTCAAGCCCTTGTGTTTGCCAGGCAAGCGCTTACTCTACTGAGCTATTTCCCTGCCCCTGGGGCTTCATGTCTTTAAATTCTTTTTTTTTTTTTTTTTTTTTCTTGTTTCAGAACCTTTATTTGTTTATTCACTCATTTTTATGGCTGGCTCAGCCTACCCTGAGGGCAGGGCTGGGGAAGCATGTGGTGCTGGGGATCGAACCGGGTCCCTGCAGCTCCCCAAGCTTTCCCAAGCAGGGGCTTTAGACCACTGAGGCATCCCGCCAGGCCCTGGGGCTTCATGTCTTTAAACGCAGAACCAGCATCTCTTTCCATATTGCAATCAATTAATAACTACTTGTTAATTTTAGATAGAACAATTGGAGAGACTCAGTGTTTGTCAAAGGGGAATACATGTTATTCAGTGCTTTTATTAGTCAGTGGAACACTGCCAGCCCCTGGGGCAGTTATGCCTATTAAGCAGTTCTAAACCATTTGTATTATGGTAACAAATGTATAGTGTACACCCACAATGGGTTATTGGTGAAAGACTGAAATTCTAAAAACTGCTTATGCTGAACTACAAGTTAATAGGGAATGATTTTTAGTCTTTTTTTTTAATGAGAAAGAAATAGCAATGAGACAGTTTCAAAACAGGTTAGTAGGACAGTTACAATAGTTAATATATTGCATGTTGTTATCTTCCTAGTAGTTATTCAGAGTATAAGATGCACACATATCTTGTTTAAACACTATTAGTACAAATCTTTCTTCTCATTGTAGGGAATGATTTTGAGTCTTGTTGTTTTTGTTTGTTTATTTGTTTTGGTTTAGTTTTTGCAGAACCAGGGATTGAACTCAGGCCTTTGTGCTTGCCAGGCAAGTGCTTATTCTACTGAGTTATTTCCCCAGCCCCTTGTAGGGAATGATTTTGAATGAAAATATTTCTGCAAATATTTTCCCATATCTATATACTGCTTATATCTGATCACAGTTCTAAAACATTAGTTAATACATGCTGTGAGGCCCACCAAGTATCCAAAATTAAGTCCTTTTCTCATACCTTATACCACCATGCATTTCAGAGGAAAAAGCTCTATGTAAGAATCACACATATGAAAACAGGTGACATAACCCTAGAGTGAAAAGACTAAAAATAATAGAAACCCCATTGCTGAGGACAGCACCTCACGATTCAGTTGCTTCTCTTCCCTCCCCCAAGAGAGACACATGGGGCCAAGCCCTCAGTGCACAAGGCTTTGGGTGACTCTTTCTAATTGAACTCCTAATAGCTCATGAACTTGAAAAACAAGAAACATCTCCAAAATCATAAAAGAAAATCATTCAAAAAAAAAAAAAAAAAGCCAGTTAGTCGACATAAAGCTGAACATTTTCCTGGGTAGAAGAAGGAGCCAGGGATATTTGTCAGTGATATAGCACTTGCCTAACATGTACAGAGGTTCCCCTGGGCACAAAACTGAAAAGAAAGAGAGGAAGAGGAGGAGAGAGAAGAAGGGATGGGAGGGAAGGAGAAGGGAGAGAGACAGCAGGGAGGAAAAAAAGGAGAAAGAAGAATCCATCCACAAAGTGAAATAACAATTGACTAGCTGGAAAAGAAAATATTTGGGATTTTTGTTTTGTTTTTTGAGAGTGTAAACTAAGTTCATTGTCTTTGACCTATTGCTTTTTTTCTTTCTTTTTTTAGATTTATTTACCTGGCACAGGGTCTTACTACACAGCTTGGAACTGTACTGATCCACCTCTTTTCAGCTTCCCCAGCACTGGGACTATGTGTGTATACCTTCAGTCTTAGCAACCAACCCAGCATGCCCCAGTGCAGGGGTGGAGCCAGAACAGTGTGAGAGATCCAACCAGGTCCCTGTGCTTGCCAGGCAGGCCTTAGTCTGCTGAGCTATCTCACTGACCCTTCCTTCTCTTATCCTTAAAAAGGTCCCATAAATCAGTAAGGATAGAGAAACAATAATCCAAGTTAAAAATAGAAAAAGAATATATCAGCTGAATACAAAAATAATGCAAATCAGCCTTAAATACATTTTTTAAAAAAACCTCACACCCTCACTGAGAAGGGAAATGTAAGTTGGGCTATAAGATGCATTTTTACATCTGCTACATTATTAAAAAAACAAAACAGGCTGAAGAAATAGTTTAGTAGTAGACCTCACCCCTGGCAAAAGGCTCTGGGTTCAAGCCCCAGAATTACAATAAATAAATAAATAAATATAAAATAAGATAAGAAATTTAAAATGAATAAATTGGCAAAAAGCTAATGGCCTAATGGTCATGTTTGCAGAGCTGTGCCATGTGGCACAGGCCACTGTCATCATTGCCCTTGAGAGGGTAATGGCGTAATCATTGTGAAGAGTAATTTAGCAACATCTACCTAAAAGTGAATGTAAGAAAAAAAAGTAAAATATTATCTCTTCAGATTAGTGAAAAAACTAAGAGAGGAAAAAAAAAAAAAGCAAAATGCACACAGTGAAATCCCAGCCCCCAAGACCTCTGAATGTAACCTGCTCTGGAGATCAGCCTGTGCATGTGTGATTAGTAGTGATGAAGTCATACAGGAGTGGGAAGGTTCCCTAATTCAGTATGACTGATGTCTTTATTATAAAAGAGGAAATGTGGCCACAGACACACACACAGGGAGAATGCCATGTAAACGTGAAGGCAGAGCCCTGGAAGAGCCACCACAGGAAACACTAAAGACAGCCGGCAAACACTGGAAGTCACAAAGAAGCCTGGACTGACTCTTCCTCAGCCTCACAAGGAACCAGCCCTGCCCACTTTGGCCTTGGATTTCCAGCAGGTAGAGCTGTTGGTCTTGCCTAAGCTTCCCGGACTACAGCCCTTTGTTATAACAGCTCTAGCCAACCAAGACACTCTTTCACTAAGCAAGAGAATCTGTCCTGCTGCTGTAGTTTGTGTCTGAAATGCCCCTAGACTTTTATGTGCTAAAGGCTGGGTCCCAGCCTATGGCTCTATTGGGGGAAGGCAGTGGAACCTTTAGGAAGTGAAGCCTAGTGGAAGAGTTAGGTCATGGAAGGGCATGCCCTTGGGATATTGGGGACCTGCCTTTCCCATCTTTCTGTTTCCTGGCCATCATGGTATGGAACTTCCTCCACCATGAGCTCCTGCTATGATGTTCTGCCTTTCCACAGGTTCAGAGGAGATTTGACAAAATAACCATGGACTAAAATTTCTAAAACCAGAGTCAAATAAACCTTCTCCACTACCCACTCCCAGTTTTGGAGATCGGACCCATAGAGGTCCTTCACACAGAGCTACATCCCCAGCCATGCTGGGATTGCAGGCATGGACCAGTACACCAGCTACATTCCCTCATAAGCAATTGATTTGGCTGTAGTGTTTTGTCATAGCGATGGGAAGCTGACTAAGGCTATGCATTGCTATAGTGCCAAAGTGCTGAATGGACAGGACTGTGCAGGACTGTTTGCAACATCCAAATGTCAGAAACAGCCTAAAGGAGGCAGATAAAGTGGAGCACACCTGTAACCCAGGCACTTGAGAGGCCAGCATAAACTTCATATCAAGATCTTACCTACAGCCTGGGATCCATAGTGAGTTCAAGCCCAGCCTGAACACATAGAAAGACCTTGTTTCAAAAACCAAAACAATAGTAATGAGTTAGGATTGTGTATGGTGGCTAGAATTGTCCCAGAAGGGCACTTTCAAATAAGAAAATAAGCACTTAGGAGGCTGAGGCAGGAGGATCAGTGCGAGCTCGAGACCAGCCTGGGCTACAAAAGTGAGCTCAAGGCCAGCCTGAACTGTATAGAGACCCGGTCTCAAAAAGACAAAAAAAAAAAAAAAAATCAAATAAGAAAATAAACCATAGTTAGTTGTATAGAAGACTACTTCATTTGTATAAAAATAAGGAAAAGTAGGAACCAGGGGTAGAGTTCAGTGGCAGAGGGCTTGCCAATGCATACAAGGCCCTGGGTCTGATTCCCTCACTGCATAAAATAAAAAATAAAAATCATTATCAAGAATGTCTATGGACAGATATTTTCTCACAGGTGCATAGATTCCATCTGGAAAGATACAAGAGAAACTGCTGGCTTCATTGTCCTAGGAGAGCAGAACCACTTTAAAGACCAACAGAAAAAAGCTCTGCTCTTACCATGGCTCCACCTGCACGCACCTCTCATAACTTTACACTGCTAATGTATCACTTGTTAAAATAAAAAAAAAGAAGAAGAAAAGAAAGAAAAAATCTAATGTAGAACATCAAATGCCTTCTGTACTTCAAACCCAGCCTCTAAAAAGGAGAAAATGTAGCCATTCTGTCTTTTCATCTTTTTGAAATAACAGCTATTGGGAACTAACAGAGGTTATTTGAAAAAGTGGTGTCTTCCCTATTATCTCTTCATTTAGAATCAAAACAACATTTGTTTTAAAAACAACTGAATAAATAACAAAAATGAAGTACAATGTGTAAGAATCTAAACCTCTATTTATTAAAAGCAAATACATTCATTTTTAAAATTCATAACATGTAACACTTCAACCTATAATGATAATTTCAGTATACATTCAGTACTCAAATCAAGCCTAACAAATTACTTTTAATTCATTTGTGTATAAATCTTGCCTTTCCTCTTAAAATTAATTTAAATTATATTAAGCAATAGGCTTCATTTATTAAATAGAAAACAATCAAAAGTGGCATCTAAAAATAATGAGTTTTTAGAAGTAAACTTTCTAATACAATCTTTGGGATCAGACGGGTCTAAAATAAATTCTCAGCATATTTTTATGTCTTGCAAAAATGATGAAATAATTTTTTCTTATGCAAAAGCAGGGGTTGCATAAGAAAGAGGGTTACTGTAAAAATGATTTGATCATCCAAATATGTTGAGAAATACAACAGAGGCCTACTATGTTGACTGTGCAAGCTGCAAAGTGCACGATTCCAGATTTTTCTTGTATCAGGAATCAAACTCAACCTCACACTTGCCAAGCAGGCGCTGTGCTGCTGAGCTATATCTCTGATCCAACTCCAGGAGATACTGTGCAGATTATAATCCAAATTAAGCAGTACCACATCTGTGCAGCCATGAATAGCAGCCCTGTGGCTTTAGGAAATGTTGGGGACCATAGAAGATTCTCAAGCAAGAGGATAGATAGATATTAGAGCTGGGGTAGTGGATACTGGGAGACTGCAACTTCAGGCATACAGCCTCTCATCTCCCTAGGCTGGCCTCCCTTCTGGAACCTCTGCTAACAAAAATAGCCTAAACTTTCTCTGAGTATCATCAACTCAGTTTTCCTAAGGATGGGAAGACAGAGTGAACCACCAGAGTTCTGAACCTCTTCCTTGGTCTGCACAATTCAATGGCTTCTTTACAGCTGAGAAGGAAGCTCAGGAAAGAGTCCAGTCACATCTGTAATCTGTACTCCTACCCTAATGGAAGGTAGAAGGTGCTAAACCAAAGTAATTTTCAGGACTTTTGACATCCAGGATCAGCTCTGCCATTCCTTGCTGTGACTTTTTTTTTTTTTTTTCATTTTATATATTTGGTACAGGGTCTCACTATGCAGCTCAGACTTGTTTTCAGCTCAGATCCTCCTGTTTTCAGCCTCGTTCGTGCTGAGATTACAGGTGTGTGCCACCACACCTGGACTCAGTCACCAACTCAGCACGCCCTCAGTATGGTGCCAGGGATTGAACCCTGGTCCCTGCACTGGCCTAAGCAGGTGCTTAGTCTGCTGAGTTATCTTGCTGGCCTTCTTGCTGTAATTTCTGACAGCTAACCATGAAACTGAAACCACAAACCAACATAAAGCCCTCTTCCTTCAACTGGAGGGGTGCATTGGGACCAAAAACCTGACCAACACATCTTTTCCTCTGCAAAAACAGAGATAGAAGAGAGAAAATCATGTAGTGATGATTCCAATTATAAACATCAAGAGATAATGAACTGAGTCAAGAGTACTAAGCAACTGTAAAACCTTGAGCGAATCTCATAACTTCTCTGGGCCTATCTCAGTTTAATCATGTACCAGCCAGGCATGGTGGCTCACGCCTGTAATCCCAGCACTCAGGAGGCTGAGGCAGGAGGATTGATGCGAGTTCAAGACCAGCCTGGACTACAAAAGTGAGCTCAAGGCCAGCCTCAACTGCATAACGAGACCCTGTCTCAAAAAGACCAAAAAAAAAAAAAAAAAAAAAATCATGTACCAAACATTCAACCTTAAATATAGCAGCAATTCACTGGCCATTTCAGCCCTAAGTCTTCTATTCTTTCCGAACATCAGCTTCATTGTTGGTAAGATTTTGTCTCTTAAGCTACACTAAAGTACTGATACATAGCAATTATTGTTGTTGTTGTTGTTAATATTATCATTATTATTATTATTATTATTAAAAGATAGTTTGGGGGGAAAAGTTTTGGCTGACTATATTTATGGGCTTACATAACCAAAAAGCCTAGAACTAGTGATAGCTTCAGGCAAGGCTTAATCCAAGAGCTGTTATCATGCACCTGTGCTCTTCCAGGCTCTTGGCTTCACCTTCCATGCTGTGGCCCCAAGTAGCTGCTAGCAGCTCCTGGCATAGCCTGCTTTTCTGTTGATATTTAGCAAGAAACAGTTTGATTTCCAGTTAGCTCAAAGAAAAGGTCTAGGGATTCACTGAGTCTAATAGGCTAAATTGGGCTAGTTGTGTTGTCCAGAAAATGGAATATTATGATTTTCTCAAGCCAGCTGGCCCATGCTGCTGGAATGGGGTTATCTCTATCCAAATCACATGGTTAGGAAATCCCCAGTCCTGGTAGGAAGGTACCATGGGGCAAAGGGTGCTGGAGAAACAAACAACCAGTCTCCCTTCAGCCTGTTTATTGGCCAGCAATTTCTCTACCGGCAGTCAAAACCTCTGGCCAGCCTGTGCCTGCACACTGGTGAGCTCCAGGTCCTTGTGAGACACTCTCTAACTCCACCCATCTGTGTGTGACCACAATGACCATGTGAGCCTGGGGTAGCCAACTTCAGAGGCCAGTCAGTTCTGGCCTTGGTTGCCTCTGCTCCTCATGAGTCTCTGAAAACGGCTCAGTTGGACACCACAGGTGAGCCTTGAGCTCCCTCCCAGGTCTGGGTCTCAGGCTTATGACTGCCCTTTTAGATGTAAGGGAAAACTCATGAGCTGGGCTTGCAGGGCAGGTGCAACAGAGATGGTCATGGCACAGCAGTCCAAAACTGTTCTGCTCACCGCTACATGAGTTAACCAGCACTCACAGGCCATGCCAGGTCTTGTGCAGAGGATGCTGAGGACAGACAGCCACTGTGGAGACAGGAGATGGCAGAGCCCCTGCTGGTGACTGCTCAGTGCAGACACCCGATAAGGAAGACACTTTACTGCCTAAGCCAGAAAGCATGCATGTACCTCTGTCCCCTCAGGCCCCTCTGTCCTATGCACTAGGCCCTAGGGATAGCCAGTAGATCTTAGCAACTTCCAGTATGTCACCCAAGTTGTGTCCCCTGGTGCAGATTAAATAGTGTTGCACCTAGGAAGAGGCCCAACTCTCTTCCCATTCTCAGGGCTCTACAGAATCCTCTCTGGTCCCTTCATCCACCTCAGCTCCATTAGGGTGGGAGGCAGGGTACAGATGTGCAAATGTTTGGCCACTGTCAGGCCCCACCTCTTTCTGGAGCTTTAAAGGGACTCACTGGGGAAGAGAGAGCAGAATAAAGCAAAGGAAGAACTGCTCAAACCCTTCTGTCAATCAGCACTCGGGGCTCCACCCTCCCTTCCAGTTAAGCAGGTCCCCAGTGAGTCACCTCTCTGGGTCTGATCCCCATCTCTGTGCAAATGAGGCCCAAGATGCTGGAATGGACAAAGCTTAGCTGATGCCATTCTCAGCTTGGCCTAAACTAACTTGGCAAGGAGCAGGAGGAATGCTCTTTCCTCCTCCCCTCCCCGTCTCCCTGTCCATAAAACAGTTGCAAGTTAATCAGTCTCTAGGGGCTTTCCAGCTCCAGCAGTCTGATTCAACATTCACCCAAGAGGGAGCAGGGGTTGTTAAATGGGGGTGGGGGACAGCAAGAGGATGAGGCCAAAGGGGGCATCTACCAGGGCCTCCAGACCAAAGGCCTTAAGTCTAGGCTTAGGACGTTCTCTCCCTGTGGGATTATACCCAGGCACAGGACAGACATCAACAGCACTGAATGAGGACAGGAGACTCTTATCATCAAAACTAAGTTGCAGGCCCATGAACTAGCTATGTGACTTTTCTAAGTGAACTTTCTGATTTGGGAATAGCTATAGGTTTGTCAAAGAGCTTCAAAGGTGGTGCAGAGACTTCCTGTAGACCCTACTGCGGGCTCAGTCCTCCAAACATCTCCCTCTTACACTTCTACAAACTCAAAATTCCCACATTGGTACACCACTAGTCACTAAACTGCAGGCCTTATTTGGATTTTGCCAACTTTACCATTCCTACTTCCTCTGTCCCAGGGTCCAACCCAAACCCAGCACACCAGAATGCATGCAGTCATTTTGTTTTCAGAGTCCTAGTCTATGACCAGGCCTGTCTTTCTGAGCTTTCCATGACTCTGGCAGTTTTGACAAACCCCAGGCAGGTATTTTATAGAATGCCCTTTAATTTGGGCTTGTCTAATGTTTCCTCTGAGATTATGGTTATTTAGAAAGAAGGTAAAGAGTCCCCTGGTCACACTGTGTCACAAGAGAAAAGGCACAGGCATGTGATAGCCATTATCACTGGTGGTGTCAATCCTGATTTGTTGGTTAAAGTGCTGTTGGCTGGATTTTTCCACTGTAAAGTTACCTGGTGTTGTCCCTTCTTCAGGTCTGCTGATTACAAGCAAGTCACTAAGTCCATGGCTCAAATAAACTCTACCTCATACATAGGAGAAGACACCCATTTTAGGGAATTCTTCAGTACTGAAGACCCCTGCTTCTTTAGTTATTCATTTATTTTCATCAGCATGGACTTTTATACTTTGGGTTTATAATCCAACATTCTGTTCTGCATTCTGTGGCTCACAGAGCTCTAGCTTGGCCCTTGGGGCTCTTTTGGCTCTGGGGTCCCTCTGACAGGTTCCTGTGGTTTTTGTATTTGAGGCACTTCTTATCTCTCAGGCACCACCAGATATCCTGGGCTCACTTATTCCAGGACTGTGGCAGTCCTGGAATCAACATTCCTCCAAGGAAATAAGTACTTTCAAAACAACTTCTTCAATTATCTTGTCAGTAACTCAAGTGTATCATACCACATTCAACTGTACGATTTTTTTAAAAGGGTTAATTTTGTTCAGTTATTATTTAAACTGTACATCAATCCAAGTGTCGTGACACAAGCTTGGAATCCTAGCATTCAGGAAGCTGAGGTAGGATGACGACCATGTGAGTTCAAGGCCAGCCAGACCAACATGAGACACTGTCAAAACAAGCAAAAGCAAAGTAAGTTGGAGTCTAGGTAGGCTCTATTGCAAACAAAAACACTTTTTTTTTTTTTTAAGTTCTAAGGATATAGCTCAAAGCTCTGAGGTTTAATTTCTAAAACAGAAAAAAAGAAGGAAGGGAGGGAGGGAGGGAGGGAAGGTATCAATGCACCAAAAGCCCTGGAAGGACACGGTTCTTTCTCCAAACCCTTGCAGCCACTCTGCTTAGGCTTGGGGGCTTTTGCCTAGCCTTCCTAGAGAGGGACAGTTCCTGTGACCTCCCCAAGGTCATTTCTGGGACCTTTCCTTTTCCAGCCTCAGCTACCCACCCTAAGTGATGACAGGTGTTGAGGTTTCCTAGAGCTTTACAGGTTGGCTGGGCACAGGCAGGGGGCTGGAGGGCAGGCAGCCTCCAAGGAAGGTAATAGGAAGAAGAGTCTCTGAGAAGGAAGTTTTAGCAGCAGAGTAGGAATGAGGGGTTCAGCACTGTAGTTCAGGTTTGCAAAATCCAGCTGTAAGTGGAGCAGGGGTTCCCCAGAGCAGCCCTGGGTTCTGCAGAAGAGAGTCAGCTTCTAAGGAAGGAGCCACTTAACAAGAGCCGGAAGAGAATGAGACCACAGCTCATTCCGGGAGGGCAGGGAGCTGAGGGACTGACTCATCACTGGCCCTGCTGTTCTAACTCGACATGGGGCTTGGAAGCACAGGTGGAGCCCTGAGCCAATGCTGGCCAGCCAGTGGAGCCCCCCCCCCAACCCTCTGGCAATGACAACCTAGCACTTAGGGAGCACAGAGCCAGGGTGCAGTGGAATAGCTGAGGAGGAAGTCACTCAGCATCTGCAGAGAAAGGACAGGCTGCCTGGCGAAGGAGGCATTGCCACCATGTCAAAACGATGAATGGGCCTGGCCAGGCAGCAGTCAGAGGAGACAAGAAGGTGCTCCCAGCGCAGGAAGCTGGAACAGAAGCTCAGAAGTGTCTGCCATTTGCTGGCACAGTGCCCACTGCCAGGTGAGCATACCCTAACATGAGGTGCTATCGCTGTGGTGGATTATTAGTATCATTACAATATTAACCTGGACATGGCACTTAATATTTTTCCCATCTTAAAGATACTGCAGTGAGTGATGCATACCAGCCCTGAGCTCTCTTCACCTGCAAGACAGGCAGAAAGAGAGAAAGATACAACATGCCCTGGAGTGGCGGAGAGCACAGGGAATGGTCAGCATCCTCAGTCTTGAGGTAGCATGAGGGGCCAGAGGCTCAGGGCTGCCTCTCTCCACAGTTAGCCCTGGGGTTGCTGTGCTTGGGGGACACAGAGAGATATGCTTCAGGACCTTCAGAGATCACCAAGCACCAAGACAGACCTGACAAGGTGGGTGCAGTGCAGCTCAGAGAAACAGTCTTGGGGCCTGCTCCGCACACTCCCTCCACCCCACAAGCTGATGTGGCCTCCCCATGAGCATGCTGCAACGGCGAGATGGCTGTGTAAGGAGGGCTGTGTGAGGTCCAGCCCTACTCATCCCCAGACACTGGGCTAGCGACTCACCAGTCTTTAAGTGTCCATATCCTCAAATGTATGAGGGCATAAAGATATGTGCAAGGATATACAAAGCACACTTTTCAGTGGGAAAAAAATTAGAAACACAGAGTATGGTGCTGCACACTTGGAATCCCTGCACTGTGAGAAGCTGAGGCAGGAGGAGCTTAAATTCAAGCCCAGCCTGGACAATTTGGCAAGGTGCTGTTTCAAAATAAAAAATAATTTAACAAAACAAAGCAAAACTGGGAAGTAGCTTAGTGCAAAGGTTCTGGGTTCAGTTCTCCGTATGGCACAGGTATAGGCATGTGCACATACATGCGCATGTGCACACACACACACACAGGAAGTGATATCTAACAGGTAAAAAGACATAATCAAGAGTATTTTCACAATAAGTAAATTATATGAGCCGGGCGTGGTGGCGCAGGACTGTAATCCCAGCACTCGGGAGGCTGAGGCAGGAGGATCACTGTGAGTTCGAGACCAGCCTGGGCTACAAAAGTGAGCTCAAGGCCAGCCTGAACTGCATAGTGAGACCCTGTCTCAAAAAGACAAAAAAAAAAAAAAAAACCAATAAGTAAATTATAGGTACATAGATAATAGACGTGGGTTTTAAAAAACATGTGTATGGGCTGGCAAGATGGTTTAGTGGTCTAAAGTGCCTGCTTAGGAACGTTTAGGCAGCCACAGGGACAGTGGTTGGATACCCAGCACCACATGCTGTGCCAGCGCCTACCCCCAGTGCAGGCTGAGCTGGCCATTAAAAAAAATAATAAAAATTTAAAAAGAAGGTAAAATTTAAAAAATAAAAAATAAAAAACATGCATGTGATAAAAATCACATAATTATAGAATGATTCTATTTACCTGGAGTTACTATTTTTTAAAGATTTTTTTATTTATTTCTCTTAAACCTCATTCATTTGTTTGTTATGGCTGGCTCAGCCCACCCTGGGGTGGGGGTGCGCAGCATGTGGTGCCAGGGATCGTGGAGCGGTCACAGCGCTTGCCTTAAGTTTCCTCCGCAAGCGCTTTAGACCACTCAGCCATCTTGCTGACCCACCTGGAGTTTATAAAAAGGCAAAACTGAACTATTTAGCTATTTATATAAAAGTGTTAAGAACTTTGGCATGAAAACAACTAATACAAGTTCAGGAATGCAGTTCCTCAGGATAAGGGAAGGAACTTATGATGGGGCACCTGGCAGGCCTCAAAGGTACTGCCTTTTAAATCTGATGAAAGATACGCAGGTCTTTAAAAAGTTCCTATTTCCTTTTTTAAAGTACTGGGGATGACACTCAGGAGCACTCTACCATGAGCTACTTCCTGCCCCCCTTTTTTAGCAAATGTCTCACTAAATTGCACACACTGGCCCCAAACTTACCATCCTCCTGCCTCAGCCTCTCAGATACCTGGGATTACAGGCATGTGCCACCATGCCTAGCTAACTGCTATTATTCTTTAAGCTGTACATGTATACTGGTACCTATGGTATCTTTGATAATAAGTAATTTTTTACTGTAACACAAATAATACCTTTACAGGACACATGCTTTTGGTAATGTTGTGATGCTGTAATTAAAGCACCAGCACACAGTAATAAACCCTTTGAGCATTTCAGTTCCCAGGGCCTCAGTTTCCCTACCAACAAAGTGAGCTGTGGCACTAGAGCCTTTGTCCTCCACCTGGTAGGTGGGTTCTGAGTTCCCCATTTTCCTCTCTGCTCCCTTGTTCACAAAGAAAGCCAGATGCCCCTCTGCCCTGGGTCACTACTGATTTCCAAAATGGCAAAGGTGGCCTCTGATTCCCTGGAAAAGGAATTGTGGTTCTGGTTCTGAGTCTTTCTAGCCTTTTTCGAATTATCCTTTTTCGAATATCACAAGAGGAAACTGAACAAGCATGTCTATCCACCTCATCATGTCCAACCTAGTGGAGGGGTGGGTGCTGGTGAGGTGGGTAAGTTTTGCAGCACGGCGACAGTACTCTCACACAACGATGGGCACCAATGCCTTCCAGCTTCTCTCCTCTGTCACTAGGCATCTGCTGGCTGTACATGTCTTTTCTTTCTTTTTCTTTCTGGACTGGGGTTCGAACTCATGACCTTGCACTTGCCAGGCAGGCAGGTGCTTGTGCCATGGAGCTATCTCCCCCGCCCCTGTCTTTCTGTTTTGAGAAAGTTTTTATTTCAGAAAGAGTGCCAGGCCCTGGATGGCAGCCCCACCTCTGGGTAGCCGCTTCATTCCTAGCCCGTTGGGTGTCCCAGCTCCATCTGAAAAGAGCCTGTCTCCGGCACTCGGCTTTGTGGCGCCACCTCCAATGTGGACCAACTTCTGGGTAGCTGATTCGCTCAGTGCGCAAGTTCCTGAGCGTCGGGTTCTTGAGTCTGAACGGTCGCGGCTGTCCGCGCTCGGTCGCTCGGTACCTGACAGGTGCGCGCACCTGGCGCAGCCGGTCGCGCCGCGCGAGCCGCGGCTGCTCGCTCCCTCCGCGGCGCGCGGAAGGGGCGGGGTCCCAGACCGGGACGGCTCAGGGCCGCGGGGGCGGGGCGGAGGCCGGGCGGAGCGGGGCGGGGCCGGCGGGGCGGGGGGCGGAGCAGGAAGGGGCGGTGGCCGCCCGGCTTCCGCGTCACCGTCCTTAAAGCAACTGCCCCCCGGCCCGGCGAGGAGGCGCTGCCGACTCGCCCCCCGGACTCGGCCCCATGGAGGCGCCGCCGCTTGCGCTCGTGGCTGACGCTCGGAGGGGTGAGGCGGGGGCCGCGGGCCGCGGGGGCCGGGCTCGGGCGGGGCGCCGACAGGGTCTGAGCGGAGGCGGAACGTGCGACCCGGCCATGGGCCACGCCGGTCCTTAGAACCCTTCCAACTTAGCCAAGTTGGGGGAGCCCAGGACAGGGGGTGCCGAGAGAGAGCTGGCCTCTGGGCTGGGACATCGTTAGCGTCACCGGCTCCCGGCAGCCAACCAGAGTCTCCCAGCAACTTTTTTCCCCGGAGGATCACCCCAGAAATTTGCCATCTCCGGGCCTGAAGAGCCATGGGCCGCCCTACTCTGCCTGAGCAGAGGCTGTTTAGTGTGGGACACGCAGAAAAGGGTGACGGCCTCGACCGGGAAGCCCCTCCTCCCCCATTGCACTTCCAGCCCCGGCTTCCCATCTGTGAGCCCCGCCTGAGTCCCCTGAGTTAGCTTGAGGGTGAGCTTCGGAGGCGGAGTCAAATAAGTTCCGACTCTTGTACCAGTAAACAGCTGAACGACCTTGAGCCTGTACCTACTGTTCGCGCCTCGGTTTACCCCCTGTAATGGGAATGGTAATCTCTACCCCAGAGAGCTTTGGAAAAGACAGCCTGAGCTGACACACGAAGGAAGCTGGCCAGTTCAGTGTTGCCTCATCCTGTGGGGTGGGACAGGTGGGAGAGAAACATTGCTAGTCCCCACCCCTAACGCAGTGGTTCTCCCACAGGAGCCGTGGAAAGTGCCTTCTGGGAGCCTGAGATATGAGCAACCCCTGTGGAAAAAGGCCCATTCGGGAAACCAGTCCAGCCATGAGTCTGTGGGGTCTTGATGACAGCCACAGCTGCCGGGGTACCCTCCAGCCGGCCTCAGAACTGGCTGCTGAGAATGCCTCAGCTTCTTCAGAACTGCAGATGAAAGTGGACTTCTTCCGGAAGCTAGGCTATTCGGCCTCTGAGATAAACAGCGTCCTGCAGAAGCTGGGAGTCCAGGCAGACACCAATACGGTGCTGGGAGAACTGGTGAAGCATGGTTCAGCCCCCGAGCGTGAGCGCCAGTGCTCACCAGAGCCCTGCTCGCAGCCTCCTCTGGTGCCCCGTGGCGGGGGCAACCCCAAGGCTCCCACCATTGAGCCCTCGCTCCCAGAGGAGGACAAAGAGGGCAGTGACCTGAGACCAGTGGTCATAGATGGAAGCAATGTGGCCATGAGGTATGTGTCACTCAGTGAAGAGGCATGGAATGGTGATGATGTGTCTGCTGCTCTTTAGAGGGGCCTTGGCCTGGGGATGGCAAGGTCCTCCTGCAATGCAAGAGGCTCCCTTATACCTAGTGATGTTTCCAAGTGGGTTTTGTAGGAATGTCATAGGGATAGAAGCACAGTGAACAGGGTCAGACTCCTGGTTAATGGTGGAACAAGGATTCAAGTCCAGGTTTTGCTCTGTCCTGAGGTCACCAAATGCTGCTGGTCTCTCTTCAGGCCAGCCCTCTCAGTCTCAATTCCCCCTATGTGATGTGAGGCAAGCCCTGTAGGGAATTAACCTGTGGGCTCAGTTCTCTTAGGAGCCAACCACTGAACTACTGTCTTATTTCCTCATGTGTGGGATGGAGCTTCACCAGGCCCCAAATGATCATTGGACAGTGAGGCACACTGTTAGTAAGCAGCAGTTGTCATTATTTTATGATTATTCAAGGGCTGGATCTTCTAAGGCTTCTTGTCCCTGGGCTCCCATGGAAGAAGGCTCAGCTATTGAGACCTTTATAGCCATGACCAGGAGTAACCTTGTAGCTGGAGCAGCCTAGCCATGGGAGTGTGAGTGGGTGGCCTAATGCTACGACTGGGCTAAAATGGTCCCTGGGACTCCCAGGGCCAGAGCCAGGATTGGGTTCTAGTATTGTCCCTCCATGGTGCTTAGAAGGCCTAGGGTGTTTAGGGTTGGAGAGTGAGGCCATGGCTGCTAACTTGAAGGAACCTTGACTTCTCCCTTCAACTCAGGCCCCACCCTGCAACCCGCTTTCTCCCAGTTCCCTTTGAGGTGACTGATGAGTCAGAAGTGGGTGGGTCACTCACAAGGAAAAGTTCCTGTTGGCATAGACAAGGGGAGACCCCAACACAGGGTGGAAGGTGGAGAGGGCGCTTTCTGCTACTGCCCAGTGGCATCTCCCAAGGGGACTGTCTGAGACTGCTGTGACATCAGCCTCTGCCCAACCTGGCATGTGACCACACATACTCCCAGCCAGGCTGGGTGAGTGAGCTATCCAGCTGGTCCTGGTCCAGCTCATCATGTACGCAGGTGAGCCCTCTTCCCACCACCTTAAGTCAGTCTTCCATCTCTGAAATGGGCTGGTCCTGGATGAGGGGTTGAGCAACACTGGTTTCCAAGTCAGATCACAGCCTAGATTTTGACAGTTAGGGGTCCTTTCTCAGACTCTAGCACAAGTTGGACTAGGAGCTGAATGCTGTGTGACTTATTCTCTGGGGACATGAGTGTGAAGTGGCTGTAGTTGGAGACAGTCATGTGCTGTCTGTGTTTGGACCTGGGCAGAGGAGGAGGGTATTTGCCAGGGTATTCACAGGAGTCAAGCTGGAGAGAACTGCCTGCCTGCCTGCCTGCCTGCCTGCTGGCAGGGGTTTTCTGAGCAGGCAGCAGCTGGAGGGGAATTCCAGCCTCAGACTTCCTGTCTGGGTTGCTGCCCCTTTCCTGCCCTACCACCCCCTCCCCCCCAAAGGCAGCCGGGTTAGCCCCCACCATATGCAAATTGTGGGGGAATTCACCTCTGTTTCCTTCTATGGAATTTTTCTCCACTAGTTAGGCCCAACCCCTCTAGATCTTTTCACCTGGGGAGCCTAGCCCAGCCCTTCTCTGCCTTCTTCAGTCCTGGGGCTCTAGCAGCCAAACTGGAGTCTTCCGTTAGCATCCCAGAAGTCTGGCAAGCCAGGTTAGGGGTCCGCCCTTTTGGACCAATGAAACTCAGTGGAGGCAAGCAAGGTTGAGAGGATGTCCAGTGTTCCTGTGCCTGGCACCTCGCCCATGGACACAGCTTTCACAGTGGAGCTTCCTCATTGTAGGGAGAAGGACTGAGCTGGCAGTAGGGAAGAGCTCCTGGACCTCCGGGTTCTGCTTCTGGCAGGAGTAGGGCCCTCCTTGCTTCCTGAGGGAATGTGCCCAGTGTGAGGGCAGCAGACAGCTCACTTGTCTGCAGCCAAGATTTCAGTGCCCAGAGGCAGTACCCGCCCTGGGAGTCCTGGCATCGCTTGAAGTCCCAGGATGTAAAGATGCTGGCCAGGAGGGCACGTGCATACACACACGTGTTAGGGAGGGAGGCAGGTAGAGCATGTCCTGCTGTACACTTGGCACAAGGAGCCAAGCCAGAGGCAACCACACCCCCACAAACCTGGGCAGACAGAGCAGAGCACCCAGGGAGGGCAGCACCACTGCAGACCAGTTTACCAGATCCATCAATTCTCCTGACTCCAGTGTGCTGTCCCTTTGAACAGGCTTTGTTCAAAGTCAAGTGCTGGAGCTTTTTGTTCCCAAATAAAGCCCCTTTGGGTAGGGACAAGAAGACACCCAGTTCCCCCTGACCCAGGTTCAATTTCTATCTCTTAGTACCAACCAGAAACCCTTGAACAAGTCTCAGAGCCCCCTTTTCCTTACCTTAGGGTACCTTGTAAGTATGAGGTGATACCTCTGGGGCTTGGACCCTGTCTTGGTACCGATCTGAGCATCAGCGTGCATTGTGGTTCTAACCACCAGCTCTACTCTCCACTATTTCTGCTTTGTGGCCCTGATCACTAAGTTATCTCTCTGGATCAATTTCTTCATCTGGACTGAGGGGAAAGGAGGTGGAGAGGACAGTCCCATCCTGTGGCTCTGCAGATGATCCAGTGGAAGGCACTTAGAACAGCCTGGCTCACAGCTCAGTTCACGCTAACTCTTATCTCAGGCAGGCTGGCTGAGGTTGGGGTACCAGGCAGGCATGAGTGCTGCCTGGGGGCTGGACTTTGTCTCCCTTCCCGCTGACAGAGACCTTTAAACCTTAAAGCCCCAGCCTCACCCCCAGACAGCCTGCCTGCCCTCCTAGGTGCCCCACCTCCTGCTCTACCTCCTCTTAGGACTCCAGCTGTCACTGCCCCCACCTTCCAGAGTCACATACAGGATGTGGTATGTCCTGGACGTGCCTCTTTCACATATTTACTCTCTTTAATTTGTCAGATACAAGTCTTAGTTGCTCACCAACGGGCTGGGGAGCAGCAAGGGTTGCTGAGAGGGGGTCAGCCCAAGTCCCTCCCCGCGACCCACGCATACCCTGCCAGACCAAGTTTGATCTCAAGCCAATAGGAAAGTTGTCCCACTGGCCCCACGAAGGAAGCTGCAGGCTGCTGGGTGCATTTTTCACACTGAGAAACCGAGAGTCAGAGCCACTGCCCGCAACCTCAAGGCTTTCCTCTGGGTCTGGCAACCTCTGGGTGAGGTGGTGTCTTTGTCCCAACTCTCCTAGGGCAGCTTGATCCCAAGTGGCTTCAGCTTACCTCAGGGCACGCTCTGCCCAACAACGGGTGGGGGGTGGGATGGGGGGACAGCGTTACAGGGAAATGGCCTATTCTGAGGAAAGCAGCTAGTTGCCTTTCACTTTCATTGACAGCTCCTGGGGCTCAGTCATTTCCTGCCCCAGTGGAAGGGCCAGCCCCTTCCCTGCGCCCTCTGAGGTCCAGCCCAAGGCTCTGCACAGACTGAACTTTAATCCGGAACAGGCTGGTTTTTCTCCAGTTAGCCAGACTGGTGCTTCCCCCACCCCCTCCTTGTGTTGATGAATGAGCACAGGGCCGGGGAGCAGAGGGAGGTGACTCAGGCAGTGTGTGCACATCTGGGTCCCTGGGTCCCTGTGGCTCCCAGGGTGGGGCAGGAACCAGGAGTCTTCCAACACCTTCCCACACCCCCAGGTGTGTTGCAAGCAGCCGACCCTCCCCCGCTGTCAGGAGCAAGCACTACTAGATTCCTGGGTGGATCCTCTATCCAGGAAATAGAGTCTAAGGGAAAGTCCCCACATTGGGTCCAGGCACGTGGGAGCCAACAGTGGGCTGGAGCCTGAGCCCCTGGGCTCCCCAAGAGGGCCAGCCTGGGGGCTGGGGGGGTAGCCTGGGGCTGCTTTCAAGGCTGATCTCACTCTCACATTTCCCCCCTCCCACCCCCCCCACCCTGTCCCCCCAGCCACGGGAACAAGGAGGTCTTCTCCTGCCGAGGCATCCTGCTGGCTGTGAACTGGTTCCTGGAGCGAGGTCACACGGACATCACGGTATTTGTACCATCATGGAGGAAAGAACAGCCTCGGCCTGACGTGCCCATCACCGGTATGAGGTCATTGTGGAGGTGGGGGAGTCCCTATGCCACATAGGCCATTTTTCCCCCAGGAGAGACCCTGTGGGCAGGGCTGGCTACTTCTGGCTCCAGCAGGGTCTAGCATTTGTCTGCCTAGTTTTTGCTATGCCCAGCAGCCATGCTCTGAACAGTGGTCACTGGCAGTCACCTTGTGCAGCCCTCTGCCTGACACTAGGCATATTCCTCATCTTACAGGCAGTATGTCACTTAGCATCTCCAGTGACAGAGACAGGGCAGCTTAGTAGTTACACCTGTGGGCTCTGGGCCAAGACAGCTGAGGTTAGAATGCTGGCTTTGTTAGCTGGCACACACCTACAACCCCAGAACTTGGGAGGCTGAGGAAGGAGGATTGCTGTTTGATGCCAGCCTGGGTTACATAATGAGCTCAAGGCTAGGGAAGAGTTGTCTCAGAAAACCGTGCTGACTTTAACCCAGGCAAGGAAGGATCAACATTGCTTTGAGCGACTTGCTCTGCATCTTGAAATGGGCCAAGTTTGGAATAATGCCGTATCCTGCAGCCTTGAAATAAAAACTGAGGCATGTTTCTCTAGAAGTCCAGAGATACAGCAGTAGGTTGGTTGGGGCTGTGGACTTTTTTCAAATGGAAGCTCATAGCCTTGTCCTGCCTACCAAAGGACAGAACCCAGATCCTTCTTCCCAGCCCTGTATAGGACAGTTCAGAAGAACAGCTAAAACCTAGATTACCCCCTCACCCCACAGTTTCCAATCCAGGGAAGGAGGCAGAGGGTTAATTCCAGTCTCAGAGTGCTTGCTGAGAGGTGCTCAGGCTTGGTCTCCAGGCAGCAAACTGGCAAACAGTGCCCTTGGCAGAGCTGGGTTTGGCCCCTGTGAACTTGTGCATGAACATCTGCCAAGCCTGGCACCAGGAATTAGGGAGCCTAGGGCCTGGCTCAGGTCCTGATGCACTGTAATCTGCATCTGATCATCCCTAGACCAGAACATCCTCCGGGAATTGGAAAAGAAGAAGATCCTGGTGTTCACTCCATCACGGCGTGTGGGGGGCAAGCGTGTTGTATGCTATGATGACCGCTTCATTGTGAAGCTGGCCTATGAGTCTGACGGGATCGTGGTCTCCAATGACACGTACCGGGACCTCCAGGGCGAGCGGCAGGAGTGGAAGCGCTTCATCGAGGAGAGGCTGCTCATGTACTCCTTTGTCAATGACAAGTATGTTCCCACCAGAGGCTATCTAATGGACTGGCAGTCCAGAGGGGCAGTCAAAGCCATCCTCAGGAAGGGTGGGGTTAAGGTAGACCCTATGGCATAGAAGGAATGGTGGGGGTACCAGGTCACATCAGCAGTAAGGTGGAGCACAGACAGCAGGCTGGGAGGGGTGGAGCTTTTTGATTTGGGAGATAGAACAGTGGCCGTGGAGATGGAATGGGACCCTGTTCAAGATCACCTCTGAGCTGCCCTCCAGCAGAGGATGCCAGGGACCTATGTAGCCTGAGACTCAGGTACTCAGGTTACAGCCTCCTGGTGACCTCAGCACCTGGCCTGGGAGGTGCCCTTAGGGAGGTGCCCTCAAGGTGGCCCTTGACTGTGGCCCTTTAGATTGGGACACCCCTTTTCTTGGGGTAACCCCACAAAGACCTTGGAGGAGTTGTAGGATGCCCTATGGACAGGTATAGTGTTACGGTTAGTAAAGCGAACCATCCTGCCCATGCCTTAGCATTTGGAAGCTACTGCTCTTGTCTCCTACCTCCTGAGAATTCCCTGTGGCCTCCACAGGTTCATGCCCCCCGACGATCCCTTAGGCCGGCATGGGCCCAGCTTGGACAACTTCCTGCGTAAGAAGCCACTCCCTTCCGAGCACCGGAAGCAGCCATGTCCCTACGGTACGACAGCCAGATCTGCCCTCCATAGCCCTCCTCACACTCAGTTGCCTGTGCCCCCGTAGCATATACATACACATCTGCCACTGGACCTCCTAGCCCCAAGCTCATGTGCCAGCTGCTTAGAGCCACTCTTCCTCTCTTCATAGGAAAGAAATGCACCTATGGGATCAAGTGCCGATTCTTCCACCCTGAGCGGCCAAGCCGCCCCCAGCGCTCCGTGGCTGATGAGCTCCGTGCCAACGCACTCCTTTCACCCCCTAGGATCCCAGCCAAGGACAGAAATAGCCAGCGGCCTTCACCTTCTCAGTCTAGCTCTCTGCCCACAGAGAGTGACCAGAGCAGCCTAAATGGGAAGAAGCTGAGGACCCAGGCAGCCCCAGGGCCCCACCAGGAGGGCCAGACACAGAACCTTGCCACAGCGGGTAGGAGCCTCCCACATAGCATAGGCAGTGGTGGCAGCTTTGGGCCCACAGACTGGCTCGCACCAACTCTGGACTCCCTCCCCTACAACTCCCAGGACTGCCTGGATTCTGGCATCGGCTCCCTAGAAAGCCAGATGTCAGAACTGTGGGGTGTGCGAGGAGCAGTCCCTAATGAGCCCAGTCTGCCTCGGGGCCCCTATACTGGCTACCGTGCCTTTGGCTCAGAGCTCCCAGCTGCTCCTACCTTCCCTGCCTTTGGACGTGCGATAGGTGCTGGCCACTTTAGTGTCCCTGCTGACTATAGTCCTGTGCCACCTGCCTTTCCTCCTCGAGAGTACTGGTCTGAGCCATACCAGCTGCCCCCAGTCCTTCAGGAGCCTCCAGTCCCAGGCTCTGGGACTGCTAGGGGCCCCTGGGACAGGGCAGGCAGCCTGGCCAAAGAGCGGGCCAGTGTATACACCAAGTTGTGTGGCGTCTTTCCCCCACACCTGGTGGAGGCTGTGATGCAGCGTTTCCCACAGCTCCTGGATCCCCAGCAGCTGGCTGCTGAAATCCTCTCCTACAAGTCCCAGCAGCTCCATGAGTAGGTCCCCTGTGTGGTCCATAAGGGCACCAGGCAACTGCAGTCCAGAGGTCCATTCTGGCCGCAAGGCCCTCCCTACAGGCTGGACAGAGGGAGAACCAAGTAGGGATGGGAACCCCAAACCAAAGATACTGTAGGATTGGTTCTGGCCCACCCAGCACTTCTGGCTGTCGCCTGAGTGGGTCAGAAGTGATCACCCTGTTGATACACATTGTATCTCTGTCATTTAAGGAGACGCTGCCTGTAAGGCTGTCAGTCTGTGGCTGAGGCCCAAACTTCTCTCAGGGTGGGTAAGGAGGTCTGGGGAAGCAGAAGCCCAGGCGGGGGCTCTGTGCACTGCCCCTACCTCCACCCCATCCCTGGGACGCCAGCTGCACTGGCTAGTTGGGCACCATGTGCCTGTCCTCTGAGGCCCTCTTCTAAGCCAATGAGGCCTCATTGTGCTCTCGGGGCACGAGGCCTCATGTCAGTAAGCAAGATGCTTCTTAATAACTCACCTCTGTCCACCTGTCCCTTCACCCCTGTTGGGGGTTCTGGGCCCTCTGTTCCATCTTGCATTCCCCAGAAGTGTGAGGACATGTGTATGCTATGTATAGGTACAAATTTGTAAGCATTCCACATGGGAAGTCCTCCCATAACACACCAATAAAGAACCATATAAGCCTTCTAAAGGTGATCATTTTTGTATGTTTGGGGGTTTTAGGTGTTGCACTTGGGTGGTGGGTACCCACAGGCCAGCCGACATACCTGTATCCAGGACACATACTACCATGCCACACAACTTTTCCTTTAGAAGGAAGCTTCCCCAAAGTGCTCAGTCTTTTAAGGGTAGAGCAACTTCCTGAGGTCTTGGACTTGGCCTTGATAGACGTGGGCCCACAGGCAGGGCTCAGCAGTGTGGGCGAGACTTGGGCTGCTCCCCTAAGCTGGCTGAGTGGGGCTGGGGTGAGGAGCCTGGGGAGCTCAGTTCAGGCCCCTTCCTCCTGGATGTTTCGGAACAGGGAGGGGAGCATGGGTACAAACTTGGTCACGTGATGCCAGAGTCCCTAGTGAGGAACCCTGGTCCCAAATTCAGCCGGCTCTGCCACAGTGTCACCTGGGCAAGTGACTGTCCCTCACTGGGTCTCCATCTCATCTATAAAAGGGCACCTAGCTTTTACAGGGTTATCATAGGCTTACACAAACTCACAGCAGCTCCTCAGTAAGAGGCTTCTATTGTGACTATCCAGGGGCTGAGTTCACAGAGCTTTTCCCTCTGTCCACCACCTCGGACTTCTCATCTAGACCCAGAGGAAAGACGCCAGACAAAGTTACTCCCACCCAGCAAGCAGCCTGTAAAACAGGCATACATGTTAAATATTTAAGTGAAAATGGGGGCTATCAGATGATTTCCCCCCCAAACAAATACCACCTGGGGGAAAATAGTTTTTAATTACTAGATCTTTGAATATCTTGCCTGATTTGTGAAGCTTTCATAGTACCTATATTTTCTTTTTAAAAATCTTTTGTGTAGCCTGTGGGAAACCACGCCACACTGGCAATCCCACCTCCTATACCCTGAACATGCTTGAGAAGCCTGCGCTCAGGGCAGGGAACACACGGTGGAAAGGGTTTTGACAAGCATTAAGTTGAAGCCTCCCACGCCACACTTCAAGTGCCAGTATGTCAGCCTCCTCACAAAGTTGTTTTCTGCATAAATACCTATTGTTGCCTTATTTCTACACCTTTTTCCAATAAAGAACTTTATTGTGGGTTATAAGGCTATTTATGGGCCTCTGTTTTTTATAGGACAGGAAGCTAAAATACCAGACCATCCAGTTCATTATCAGCCCCTTGGCAATGCTGAGTGACTTGCCCAAGAGCCTACGGAACCTGGGCAGGGCAAGACATGGAGTGCTAGTCTCCTGACCTAAACCGAAGGGAAAGGACTCATAGGCCAGTTTGTAGGAACTTGGACTAGGGGCAGGGGTCCTTAAGTTCACAGGCCTTGTAACCCTCTACACAGGACACTTTTAGTTTAGAGCTGAAGGCCTTGGGGGTAACCAGGAAGAGAAAATAGGAAGTTCACACCTGCTTCTGAACCAGACCTGAGCTAGTGTCTTGCTAAGTGCTTGTATGACTGGTGATCCTGCAGTCAGGGGGAGTGTGGCATTAGTCCCAGCTGGCTGTGCCTCATGTCAACAGATGTCTAGCCCTGCTGGCTCACTGACAGGCATCAACAACAACCATGGAGCTGGTGCCAACTAGAGTTGGGCCCCAGGGATGTTTGGGCCACTTCAGGGCCTCCTATAGCCTGAGCTTGTTTTCCCAATAGGGACAGCCCACTTGGACTGGCTACCCAGTGTTCAGAGCCTCCCCTCCAGGCCTCTTTCTTAATCTGGCTTCCAGGCAGAGCTATTCAGAGGCTTCCAGGCCCACTGCCAAGACTGTTTCTTATGACTTAAGTTTTTAACTCCAAAGTCCTCCCTACACCTCCTACTCTACCATCCACCCAAACAGCATAGATAAGTGGCGTTTATTCAGATGGCCTTAGTTTCCTTACATAGTGTTCCTCCATTCTCTCTAGCTTAGAGAATACCTGTTCACGTGGTGCCAGCAGGAGGGGCAGAGGCCTGGGTGTCAGCCACCATCACCAGTGGGGTGGCCCTAGGCAACTCACTTCCCTCATGGGGCCACTGCACCTCCACCTCTAAGTTTTCAAGGTGGCAAGGGTAAAATGTCACTCCTGAAACCAAGGCCGGGACACCAGTGCTATCAGGGATCAGATTCCGCATAGCTGCCCAGCTTGCTCTTTTCTCCTATTTTCCTGGTTCCAGGAGCCAAGAAGCAGGTGGGGAAACCAGGGAGTATGCAAATTCTGGTATTGTCGGGAAATGATCTGGGGAAAGGACTAACAGATCCTGCCTGCTCTGCTCACACCCTCACCTTGCCCTCCAGCTTCACCAGCGGGGGCTGAGCCAGACCTTTCTTGCAGGTTATGTCTTGCAAGGGTTAAACTCCCTTGGGCACAGAAGCTAGGATGACTGTCACTGAGACAAGAAACGTCCAGCCTCCCTGGTCAGAAACCAAATCAGCACAGCTCTGGGTCTCCCTACCCACTCATCCCCATCCCACTCTAGACTGAAGCAGCCTGACAGTCCCTGAGGACTCAGGGACCAAAAAAGCACTCCAGGGAACAGCTCTCCCAAGGCCCACCCAGTGCTGCTAACAACCCCAACACTACTAGCTTACTGCAGGCTGAGGGTGGGCAGCTCTGGAAAGAGGTCAACACTAGACAGCTGCCACTTCGTCCCTCTTCCCACCAGCCAAGTCCATTGCTTGGCCCTGCCCTGGCTGGCATAAAACCTGCACAGAAGGGCAAGGCCTCTGCCCTCAGCCTCTAGCACAGAAACCAAGAGCTGGGGGAGGGAGGTGAACAGTCAGCCTGAGCCCAGGTCAAGGAAGGCAGCTAAGGACTTCTCAAACTCCGGCTCATTCTTTTTCCCTATTCTCACCAGCATGGGTGGGAAAGAGGTGGTAAGGGCCTGTTCCTGGGACCTCCTAGTTCACAGGAAGGGTGTGGGAGATTAGGTCGACAGCAGCAGGAAGTAGAACCTGGCAATTAGGAAAACCAAAGCATCCTAAACTATGGTATGTAAATCCTTTCTGCTAGTTCCTGGAGGGGAAGACCCAGGCTGTGATCTTGGGGTGTGGCCTCTTAAAGCACCTCTAAAGGTAGCAGTTGGTGATCTTAAAAGTGCTCACCAGTTCAAGAAATGGCAGTGAATGTAGGTGGGAGAAAAGGCCAGGTACCCGCCCCACTAAGCTGGCCCACTGCTGACGGGTCTGGAAGCTAGTAACCATCCAAAGGCCAGAATCTGCGGAATCTTCGGACCACACGGTGCCCTGCCTGCCACCTGCTGGCCCCTCCTGGTGTTACTGCCCAAGGAGTAGGAGCCTGCCTAGTCGCTGTCATCACCAGCACTGGCCAGAAGTAATGGGCCTTGGAGACAAGGATCTAGGTGACTCACGTGGAACTCTAAATGTGCTACAGCAGGGCCTGGTGGGATGGCTCAGTGGTCTAGAGCGCCTGCTTGGGAAGGCTTGGCCAGCTTCAGGAACCGCGGTTCAATCCCTGGCACCACATGCTGCGCCAGCCTTGCCCTCGTGGCGGGCTGAGCCGGCCATAAAAATGAGTGAATAAAGGGACGAAAGTTCTGAAACAAGAAAATAAATAAATAAAAATTTCAATAAATAAATAAATAAATGTGCTATAGCAAAAGTAGAGAACTTTTTTTTCTGCTTCTACTTCAATTTTACTAAGTGGAGACTTCTCATATGTGTATGTGCATTACTTATAACTGAATGGAGGGCCTTCATGTTGAGCCATATTCTCAGCACTTCTATTTTTTATAAGAGGGTTTCACTAAATCTCTAAGTTGCCCAGGCTGGGCTTCCTGCCTCTACAAGAGGATTACTACAAGTCTGAGCTGCATAGTGAAACCCTGCACCAAATACATAATATACATATGAATGCATTCAAATTAAATTACTGTGACATGCCCTCTGTTCCCAGGACACTGGAATACATACACTGTAAGGGTAGGAAATGTCAAGCAGGGGAGGGCTATATTAGCCTAGGGTCTCCAAAGTTTATTTTCTTTGTTTGTAGTATTTGAGATTGAACCCAGAGTCTTGCCTGTACTAAGAAAGACCTCCAGCACTGAGCTATGCACTGTACCCAGCCTTCAAAACATTTTTGTAATTTCAGCATGGCTATAAACCTAGCACTTGGGAGGTTAAAGAAGGATTAACATAAATTGGAATTGGACTACACAGTGAGTTTAAAGCCAACCTGAATATAGAGACCCTGGCTGACCCAAAAAAACTGATTTCAGTTGATCTAAGTTGCCCAGGCTGGTCTTAAACTTGAGATACTCCTGCCGTCATCTCCCAAGTAGCTAAGATTACACCATGCCCAGCTCAAAGTTTACTCTTACATACGAACGGTAAAAACTTGGACTATACAGCCCGCTAACACATATGAGTTTATTTTTAAACCATGATAACCACCATTTTTATAGCTCAAAACAATTTGAATATTAGCAATCTCTTGTGGTTCAACTTAATATTCATAGGGAATCTACATGAACTAAGAAACTAACATTTGTGTATGTTACACAATCACATTCAAAGTGAAGAGATACAGAAGGCTGAGCCCCAAAGGGAACACGCACCCAAGGCTGAATCCATTCTTCCCACAGTCAGCCACACTATTGAGAACTGCCCTCCTGAGGACCAGCTCCCGCTCCCACAGAGCCCTGGCAGGGTAGACAATCTCACTCTACGAAGCAGTTGTTCAAAGTGGAAACTGTTTTGAAACATGAAGTCCACCACTTGGAAGGTTCAGACATGACACCACTCCTTCAGATTGACCCAGGAAACAGAATTGCAACCTCTCCTTCCCATTGTTCCTACATCTTGCATCTGTCACTGTCGCGGACACTAAACAGGATCCCTCCTTGCAAGAAATAAATGGACCACCTTTCCACACAGTATAGTCAAGGCTTCAGACAGGAACTTTTTTTTTTTTTCTGTCTTTTTGAAATAGGGTCTCCCTCTGCAGTTCAGGTGGGCCTTGAGCTCACTTTGTAGCCCAGGCTGGTATAGAACTTGCAATGATCTTCCTGCTTCAACCAACCATGTGCTGGGATTATAGGCATGCACTACCATACCCAGCCTGAACATTTCTAAATTTACCTATATTTATTTGCTATATGATGGCCTGAACCCTGAGCCTGACACCTCAAGCCAGTGTTCTTGCATTCCAGCACTACTATCCCTACCTTTTTTTCTTCTTTGCGGGACCAGGGTTCAAACTCATGACCATGCACTTACCAGGCAGAGACTTGTGCCACAGAGCTATCTCCCCAGCCCCATCCCTACCTTAAAAAAAAAAAAAAAAACTTCAGATCAGGCCAGATTCCCTGAATTGCTCAGCCTATCCTTGAACCTGTGTGCCGCAGACTCCCGAATAGCTAAGTTCACCATCATCATATCCAGCTTCAGGCTTAAATTTTTAAGTATAGCAAAGCTTCAGGAATTTTAAATGAAACTGAGGGGAAGATAAGTCAGCATAAATGCAAAAATGAACTTCAAAACACCTTACATGGCCAGACATAGTAGTGCTTAACTATAATCTCAGTCCTCAGGAAGCTGAGGCAGAAAGACTGACACAAGTTCAAGGCCAGCCTAAATGACTGTGAGACCCTGTCTCAAAACAAAACTAAACCAAACCATGACTATTTTCAAGAACAGGCTATTTAGCACTCATTTCAATTCTCTTATTAGCAGACATAGTGACCACAAAAATGACTCTGTTTAAAAGCACCCAGCAACCAAAAGGCTCAGGGTTAGAGGTAGAAATAATTTTGATGCCTGCTTCCTACTCTCTCAGAATAAGGATTTTCTTTTACTGAAAACCATAGTTTTTTTTTTGTTTTGTTTTTTGGTTTTTTTTTTTTTCCTGGAACCAGGGATTGAACTCAGACCCTTGCACTTGCCAGAAAAGCACTTATTCTACTGAGCTATCTCCCCAGCCCAGGATTTTGTTTTAAACAAACAACAAACTTCATTACGGGAAACTGTTTAATCTATGTAGTAATTGATGTCTCCTTCCATCATTTTGTGGGTTGTTTCCACTCTCCATCTTCAATTTGTAGGGTTGGTGTTTAGGATATTCTAAGGCTAAAAACAATTCACATACTCATCCTTAGAAGAATCTACCAGCCTGCAAGATAGCTCAGCAGTCTAAAGCATCTGCTTAGATAAGCTCAGACAACCATAGGGACCACAGTTTGATCCTCAGCACAAGCTGCGCCAGCCCCACCCCCAGGATGGGCTGAGCTGGCCACAAAAAAAAGTATTTGTGCCCTCCTCCTTAAAAAAAAAAAAAAAAAAGAATCCACCTGAGACCTCATGAAGCTTTTTATTAACACCATCTTCCCTGGAAAAACCATGTTACTATGTTACTAGGTAGGGCCTGGGCTGGCTCACTTGCTGGTGTTTCCTCCTCCTTCCCCAGCCTCCCTGCTTCCCGCCCTCCCTGCCTGCCTGCCTAGCTCTTTGCCTCTCTCATTCTTCCTAATGTCTCAAAACTATCAAAAAGGAACAAAGGACAACCTTGTCCCTTGAGTAGAAAAAGATAAAGTACAGAACAGCAAACATCTCTACTTGGCAAAAACAAATCACTATGGCTCCCTCAGTCCTCTTAGTGCGCCTTTGTCCCTCTGGACTAGGAGAAGGGCCATGTCCCAGAGTCAACCTTTTCACAGGACTCTAGTTCTTTTAACCATTCATTTTCTGTCCCTGTAACATGCAGCAAAGTTCTGTTTCAAACCCAAGTAATCCAGTGATGAGAAGATCCACAAGCAAGCACCTTCTCAGGGGTCCTGGTGCTCAGGGCAAGGCAGGAGGCTACAGGCTACCCAAGACGACCTTCACCAGTACTGTCCTCTGACCACGAAGCCCTCCTCCCTCCTTTCCTCATTCCTTCCCCCTTCCTTCTTTCGTTTCACCAAGGTGCCCTGGTTGCCTCCAGACTAAGAAGCCTCCTGTCTGTACCTCCTGAGTGCTGAGATTACAGCTATGTGCCACCACAACACGTAGTACCTTTTTAAAATCAGTAATTTGATCAAGGTCACCATCTCATTAATCTTTTTTTTTTTTTTTTTTTTTTTGCAGTAATGGGGAACAAATCAGGGACCTTTTGCTTTCCAGGCAGTCTCAACAGCAAACTGCTGAGCTATATATCCTTGGTCCCACCTCATCCTAATCTTAAAAATCAAGCAAGAATTACTTGATAACTAAAGTTCAGTGTCACCAGCACAGTACGTGGCAGGCAGGGAACCATTTTTTCTAAAGGACCCTACTGTAAGGAAACTGAAGCAGTCTCTCACAACTCGACTACTGTCAAGCAGGCTGGTACACAGCTTTAATCCCAGGACTCAGAGAGGCTGAAGCAGGACTGCCAATTCAAGCCCAATCTGGCCAATTTAGCAACTTAGTAAGACCCTGTCTCAAAACTTAAAAAAGGGCTGGGGATGTACCAGAAAAAGGGGTGGAGAGCATGCTTGGCTACCTCCAGTATCCCTACCCGACTTATAGGAGAATGGCAACATTCCCTAATCAGTGGATAAATTTTGTAGGGAAACTAAACTATGTTTCTACACATGGTAGATACCCTTTGAATAAATATACCTTCAGGGACTGAGGATACAGCTAAGTGATAGAGTTTGTCTAGCACAGATGAAAGTGTGGGTTTGATACTGAGCACTGAAATAATAAATGACACCTCTTTTGTGCTATTTTTTGAGACAGGGACTTACTATGTAGTCTAGGCTGGTCTTGAACATGCCAAGTCACCCAGGGGTGGTCTTGAATTAGTACTCCTGCCTCATCCTCTTGCCTATTGGTTCTGCAGGCAAGTGCCACCATGCCTGGAAACACAACTCTTAAAGAGCAATACAGGACAAGGGATATATAGCTCAGCAGCGTAAGTGCCTGCCTGGCAAGTGCAAGATTCTAAATTCAATCCCTGGTACCACAAAACAAACAAACAAACAAAAAAGAGCAGTGCAAACATCTTGCTAGCAATGCCCAACTATAAGTCAGAGGTATTTTAATGTCTATTGTGTGCTCTCCTGACTCAGGGAAAGCCCAAAATCCTAACTCTGCCTCCAAGAAAATGGGACAAACTAACAAAGGATATAGAAAGCTCCTGGGGTTGGTTTGTCTGCTTTTGTTTAAAGAAACACTAAATGGGGCCGGGCATGGTGGCACATGCCTATAATCCCAGTACTTGGGAGGTTGAGGCAGGAGGATCAGTGTGAGTTCAAGACCAGCCTGGGCTACAAAAGTGAGCTCAAGGCCAACCTGAACTCCATAGCTAGACCCTGTCTTAAAAAGGCAAAAAAAAAAAAAAAAAAAAAAAAAAAAAAAAAAAAAAAAAAAAAAAAAAAAAAAAAAAAGAAAAGAAAAGAAAAGAAAAAACACTAAATAAAACAAACTATTTTTTTAAAAAAAAACCCTGACATTAGAGTTCTGCTATCAAAGCCAAAACTATCTAAAACTGTCAGAGTTTTAAAAACATAGTAAGTATTCTTCCACCTGAACAAAAGTGAAAGCTACTGTACATCTGACAAGGTAGATTTGTTCTGCCAACAGAATCCATTGCTACTCAGCTCATGAATAGCAACACCAGGGACAGACTTCTTATAAAGCTTCGGCATAAAGCACCAGATTGGGCCCCAAACCTTTTCCCTAACACTGACTCCCAGCACAGGTTTATTTTTAGTATAGGGTCTATGGGGTACAGAGTTTACAGCATATAGAATCTATAGGGTTTCACTACTGGGATTGGACTCATAGTGATTCACCTATTTTCAGCTTCCCATGCACTGGGATTACAGGCATGTGCCACCACACCTAGTCTCAATTGCCACCTCAGTGCACTCCAGGGGCAGGGCTGGCACAGCACACCAGGGACAGAACCTCAGCCTTTGCACTCTGCCTAAGCAGGCACTTTAATCCACTGAGCTGTTCAGCCAGACTCCAGCACAGGTTTCAGTCACATTAGTATCAACCTGGTTCCTAATCCACCTCTTGGGAATTCTTTGGAAGGAAATCCCAATAAATAAGCTGCACCCTCGAGTCTCCAGGGGTGACACCCAGACAGCAAGTGATTACAACGTGCAGCCAAGGCAGATGGCCATAGTACCAGACAGGTAACATGCTCCTCAGCCCAGACTCTACAAGGAAAGGTATTTCTTTGGGCAGTGCTGGCTCTCACACTATCTTTCACTTCATTCAAGAACATTTTCAGGGGCCGGGGAGTTAGGTCAGTGTAATAAGCACCTGCCTGGCAAGCTCAGGGTCCTGAGTTCAATCTCCAGTACTGCCAAACAAAAAAAGACTATTTGCAACTGGTCAGGGCACGCACACATATAAGGACAGCATTCAGAAGGCAGAAAGATCCCTGGGAGTTCAAAGCCAGCCTCATGTGTAGAGTGAAACCCTGTCTCAAAAACATGCGCACACATAAACACGTGCACGCGCACACACACAATAATTTTCTCTTATCAGCTTCTAACTCAGTGATCCTCCTGCCTTGGCCTTTTTAAGAATTTTTTTGTTTCAGAACTTTTGTTTATTTTTATGGCTGGTTCAGCCTGCCCCAAGGGCAGGGCTGGAGCAGCATGTGGTGCCAGGGATCGAACTGTGGTCCCTGCAGCCACCCAAGCTTTCCTAAGCAGATGCTTTAGACCACTGAGCCATCCTGCCGGACCCCATGCCTCAGCCTTTTAAACACTGGCATTACAGGTTTGTGCTACCATGCCTGGCTTGGAATAATTTTTACCCTTTTCACTGCCCTGGTAACTCCTGGAGCAAAATTTAATCAGGTGAATACCTGCAAAAAGAAAAGATGGGAAAAAGAAATTTCCCTAAGCCATACTGTAAATAAAATAAATGAAAAATATCTTAGGTTTAAAAGGCATGAGAAATCAAAACCTATGAATTTTATTTATACAAAAGAATAAAAATATCTACATTAAAAGGACTGATTTAAACTTATGGTTTTCAGCTCTCGTTCCCTGAACATGAAACTGCTTTCAACTCGGAGAGATTTTAGATAATTATTAAATAAATACTCTTTACCTTTCCCCTGCAAAAAACCACAGAGCCAAGTTTCCCATTTTACTTATAGTAAACCACATTCTTTTCAGTTAAGAATATTGGCAACTGCATGAAACAGATCATCAGATATGTCAGCAGGAAGGCATGAGCTGTACAAAGGCATCACAGAAAGTCCCAGAAAGAAAAAATGATGGCAAAAACAATAGGAAAATAATAAAACACAAAATAAGAGAAGATAAATACCAAATATTTACAGCCTACATGAGAAAGGTGACTTGTGGTCTAGTTCAGCATAATACAAAACCAGAGAACATGTCTCGGGGGGAACACAGATGTTGCTGGGGCCAGCCAATTTAGGGGAGACATTCATTCTAAGGGAGAAGCGCAGAGAGCAGCGTGCTGGGATTACAGCCACCACTCAGTCTCCTTGCAGTTCTGTTTCTAAAAATGACACAAAGCAAACGATGCAATGTCTTACAGAAGTGACTCATCACCACATTTAGAACAAACTACTCAGTCACAGGCACTGGGTCGGGGAGAGCAGAGGTGGGAGGCCACGCGCTCAGATGAGGGATGTTTATCTGTGTGAGGTCGGAGAAGGAAAGCAGGGCTCTACAGCCTGGAAGCTTCTGTACTAATGAGTCTTCTAATAGTCCTGAAGAGAAAGAAACAAAAGTCCCAACTTACTCTCTGAAGAACACTCGTTTGACCCTAAGGAAAAAGCAAATCTACTAAGCAGCTGTGCTAAGAAATCATTCTGTAGCTAAAGATTGTATTTTAAATGTAACATACAGTAGCTCACATCTGAAAATGGCCTGTCTCTAGAGACATCAACTGAAACATCAATTCTGCTTTTACTCAACCACATAAGCCCATCAACAAGCAGGGGGAAAAAATAGAGAAAGAGAAAGATTGTGGCAACTATTTATTATTTAATCAAAGGGACTTTCTTCTTGCTGGGCATGATGATGCATGCTTGTAATACCAATATTCTCTGAGGCTCCAGATATAGCTCAGTTGAAAGGCCCTGGATTCAATCCCTAATACCAAAACACAAAAACAAAAAGGTCATACCCAGAGTATGACCTTTCTCTCTCCAAAATGAAAAAAGCAAAGAGCATCTAAAAGTAAAAATGTAGACAGATGCACATACTAGACTTCAAAAGTGTCACCAAGATTGGGAACAGTGTAACTCCAAAGATGACACATTTTCCTAATTATCTATAAAACTACCAGCCTCTCTCAAGTGGTCTCACTGATACTTACAGATCGTGGTTTTTTGTTTAACTTCAGATCAATCCTGTGATAGGAAAGATAAAAGACATTTGCATTTTAATTTACAGAAAAAGGGTTAACAATCACCTACTGCATAGGGCAAAAGCTATAACAAAGGCTATTGGTTGGGTAAAATCCGTATTCTCCATGAGACTATATCTTAGTTATTTACTCAGGTATTACTAAGCAAGTATTTAAAAAGAAGAGCAGATAACTTTTGCCTTAAGGCAAATTTGGATGACATAGAAATATACAGTAGTTACAAAAGTCGTATCATTCCTAAAAAATATTCCAAAAGTACTTGTTGTTAAAGAGACTAGATTAAGAGGGCATGCTCTATGTTAACATATTAGCTCTGTAACTGTATCACTGAAAATTACTGAGACACATCATCACTAAGAGGAGACAGACTAAAAGTCTGCATTTCTGAATATGAAACCCAAAAGAAATTAAAGGAATTTTAATTTTTAAATGTTTCCAAAGCAAAACATCAAAATTTTAAAACTAGTAATCTTTTTATGAAACAAAGCCAGAAAATCAATTTAAATATGAAAGGATATTCATTTAAAAAGAAACTGAAATGCATGAAAGTGAAGTATACTTAATTTTTGCTTAAGTTATTAAATAAAATGTTACCTCCATCACGTTTTTCTGTTTTTAAAAAAAACTTCCCAGCCTAACCTAATATAAATACCTACAATTAAACAGATAAACTATGGGTTAGAAAGGTCTCAAAAAGGTATACTGGTGTCTACATACTAAACAACACAGCACAAATACTAAGTCAAATCAAACTTACTCAAAGTCATAATCAAACATGCCAGACGGGCTGAGGGGCAGCATTTGAAAGGAAGAAAGCAATAGAAATTAATACACTAATTGAACACGATTAGCCACCTAATTAGTCGATTAGCCACCCTAGCCAGATTTATAGAAATAAAATCAGTTTTAAGAATTTTAAGCCATAGTTTCAAATATCAAAGCACCAAAGATTCTGTGGTCAGGAGATTCCCTTCCCTCAATGGATTCCAGAGGAAAAGAACAGATAATGTAAGGATAAATGATTTCATTAGGAAACTACAGATCACTGCGTCCCTTTTATTAGCTTCCAGATTCAGAGTTAGAATTTTTTTAATAGTTGCATTGGGAAGTGTGATCAGGACATTAGAAGAAAGAGGTTTAGTCTTACAATGAAAGGTATTTATAACAGCATATTATACTTTCACTAAAATAAATGGCAAACACATTTCAAACTTTAAGAGAAGGAAAACTTTTGGCAACTTTTTACTGCCATTCTATGTTCTAAAGTGTCCAGGAACATGGTACTCTTTGCTAAGGCATCCATCCTAGAAGCCAAGGTTGAATGAGTGAACTTGAACAGCAGAGTCTTGTTCCAAAATCCAAAGAGCAGTGTTACTCGGTCCCCTAAAGTGGTGATACCAGGCAGTTAATGGTCTACAGCAGGGCAGCAATTAAGAAATGGCAAAATCTGAGAGGCCCTGTTAACAGAAAGGAAAGCCAACACCCACACCTCAAGGACCTGGGAGTGGCAGAGAAGCATGATTTTGTACCATCCTGGCTGGTGGATCACGGTCTGAGCAGAGTTCCAAAGCAAACACTATCCTTGGGCTTGACCCCAGCAATTGGGCAGGTTCCCATATCTCCCAGACTGCAGACTGAAGTGTTATGAAAATGGCTGCATTTGCCTCCTAGACAGTGTATGCAGGGGTGAAGTCAGAAGAAAACTTAACTCCAACATCCAGGGAGTAGCTTTTTTTGTTGTTGTTTTAGCCAGTGTTCATGAGTATAACAGCTGAAGGTATAGCTTGCTGAGAGAGTACATGCTTAGGTTACCATGCAACGGGCCAAATTCAATGCTTAGGAATAAGAAAATGTAAAAATGAACCAGGCATGATGGTGCACCCCTGTAATAGCCCTCAGGAAGCTGAGGCAGGACTACTGTAAATTCAAGGCCTGCCTGGGCTATGTAGAGAATACATGTCCAATCTGAAGCATACAGTGAAACACCATCTCAAAGAACTAAATAAATAATAAATAAAATTTTTAAAATGTATCAAACTTGAGTGTGAGCCAGGCATGACCATGGCAACACCTGTGATCCCAGAATTTTGGGAGGCTGAGGCAGGGCAGGAGGATTCTGAATTCAAACCTAGCCTAGGCAACTTAGTGAGATCATGTCTCAACATAAACAAAAAAGAACTGAGAGGTAGTTCACTGCAAAAGTCCTGGGGCTTGATTGATCCCCTATACCTTAAGTAAACTTGGGTTTGCTATAAGAGTAAAAGCCTGTAAGAGCAGCTCTGAGTTATTTCAATTTTTTCCTCATAGATACTGGGACTTTCCAAGAGTGGTGGCACAGGCCTGGGATCCCAGTACTTGGGAGGCTGGGGCAGGAAGATGGCTTCAGTTTTGAGACCAGAGAGAGCTAAAAGGCAAGTTCAACACAAGCCTGAACTGTATAGCAAAATCCTGTCTCAAAACAACAAAAATAAATAAAGACATTGGGACTTATTTCTCAGATGTCATATAAAATATAAGAATTCAGAACACATGATTATTTATGAATACTTAAAAATACTGATAAATTTCACTATTTCAGGAGAGGAAATTCAAGTTTTTCTTTTCCTAAAGTAAAACATTTATTTTACCACTGAACAGTGCCAGGCACATAAGCACTCAAACCTCTGCTGACATAACGTACTATTAACTCTGATTATAGCAATAAATGGCACAAGGGAGCAACAAGTACACACTGGATGCCAATTTACCCATGTGCACAGATGACACTCCACCCACAGCCCCATCTGTCAGCCCATGATGTCAGGTGGAAGTGAGGGGCTTAGACCAGACTTGAGTCCTGATGGCCACTGAGGCCACTGAGGGACCACTCAGGCCTCCTGGAAGAGAAGGCAAACCCACACCACTCTCCTCCATTGGGGAGGACACCAATCAGATACAGAACAGAGGAAAGACAGACAAGGAGAAAAAAAAAAAAAAAAAAAGATCTGCTTTCAGAATGGGAAACACCATTTTTGAAAGCATTAACACCAAAGATCTTTATAAACATTAGTGTTCTCATGGAAGGGTGTTCATGTTCCTAAGGCCAGGAAAGGAAAGAATAAGTGGGATTTTTTTTTTCTATGAAATTTATTAGAAACCTGCAAGAAAAAAAATTAAATTTAGTATTTCCTTTTACCAATCAGCTGATACATCATTAGCAAAAATGAGCTATTACCTGAAATAAATAGCTATCTAGAGAGTACAGTAATGCTGACCAGTAATGGAAAAAGTCCTAGATACTTCCAAGGAATTTTCTCCCTACTCTAAACACTCTGAAATAGGAAAACAGCCATTTTCTTTAAAAGAACACTTGTAACACAGAACATAACAGTTTATCATTCTGACCATTTTAAAATTAAATTTATAGGGCTGGGCATATTGCTCAATAGCAATTAGAGCACCTGTTGAACACACAGGATTCTGAATTTGATACCCAGCACTCAACACAATTTTTTTTTTTTAATCAGGGATCGAACTCACAACCTTGCACCTGCCAGGCAGGCACATAAGCTGTTGAGCTATCTCCCCAGCTCAACACACATTTTTAAAATTAAATTTTTTTTTTTTTTTTTTTTGCCTTTTTGAGACAGGGTTTCACTATGCAGTTCAGGCTGGCCTTGAGCTCAGTTATGTAGCCCAGGCTGGTCTCGAACTCGCACCAATCCTCCTGCCTCAGCCTCCCGAGTGCTGGGATTACAGGCGTGAGCCACCACGCCCGGCTTAAATTAATTATTTTTTCAAAGTAAGGTTTTCTGCTATTAGTGGTAAATTAGCACCAAGTCTATGATGGTGGTCAAATTGCTTAGGGCCTTATCCCCACCGTCACAAATAACATTAAAATAAAATAAAGCAATTTCTGTTATTTCTTACTACAGTTTTGAGATTAACATGGTGACTTTTGATGTGTAGAAAAACGTTAAACAGCAGTTCTTTGTCACTGTTTGGAGAAAATATTATTTCTGCAGTTAAAAAGAAAAAAAAACATTACCATTCACAAGCTCTTAAAAATCAATTAACAGAAAACCGGTAAGATTTAATTCTATATTATCCCCATTCCAAATCCACAAAGTTTTATTTTTTTATTTATTTATTTTTTTTTTCCAAATCCACAAAGTTTTAATACAATAATGCATGAAGGAATCTCCTGGAGGTTTCCTTTTCTTTTCTTTTTTTTTGAGACAGTGTCTCACTATGTAGTTCAGGCTGGCCTTGAGCTCACTTTTGTAGCCCAGGTTGGTCTTGAACTTGCACTGATTCTCCTGCCTCAGCCTCCCAAGTGCTGGGATTACAGGCATGCGCCACCATGCCCAGCTTGATTTGCTTTCCTTTGATATTTGTGACAAGGTCTCACTGTATAGCTCAGGCTGGCCTCAAACTATGTAGCCCAGGCAGGCATCCAATTCATGGTGGTCTTCTTGCCTATGATTACGCATGTGTGCCACCCTGGCTAGTTTTGTTCTTTGAGACAGGATCTCACTATGCAGTTCAGGCTGGCCTTCAACTCACTATGTAATAACCTAAGTTAGCCTCAAAGTGATGGTCACCCTCCTGCCTTATAGACATGTGGCATCGTGTCTGGCTCTACAAGTTTCTAAAGCAACAAAATCTAGAAACAAACTGGAGGCCAGGGAACCCAGCGTATCCCCAGCACACCGCTTTCACCTCTTGAGCATGCATGCTTTCATGGCAAGCAGGACAAGAGTCAAATGAGAAAAACCCACATCTATGCTTCCTTGGTTTGCAGCTGGACAAGATTCCTGACTAGAAATTATGTTAAAGAATTCACAATTATCTAAGTTAATAGGCCCTGGCACTATCATACAAACCCCAGGCAGAGTAAATTCTCACAGCCACTCTGGGTGACACCTGACCTCTTTGTCCATCCATTGATGTCCTTTCTATCTCATTAAGCGCTGCAAAAAACATGGTAGGCAAATGTTATCTAGGACAGTACTCTCACATTTTATAGGGCTTCTTTTAAAATTTCTTTTTATTGTTTCCCAGTATTTGAAGTCAGCATATTGCAGAGAACTATAAAAACACAAGAATCAGAAGTGATCAAAAAGCTTATATTTAAAAAAATTTTTTAAAGGCACATTAAATCCATTCTCATAAGAGTACGCAGGGATCAGGAGTAAGAGCAAAAGATAATCCCACTTTACCCAACATACACTAGTGTCATTTTTCAATTACATAGATTCCATTTCTAGTTCCTCTTTTTCTCTTCTGAAAGGATTCCAAATTCCCATGTTAAACAAAGTTCCTGGGGTCAGGGTTAGGGTTCTGCGCTAGCAACAATGGAGGACGTCCTGGAGTCCTTTTTTAGGGTTACTCTACTGCCCACCAACTCCTCCCTTACAACATTAGCTGGTTTCATCTGGAGTCACAAATTTCTGTCCATCTTGAGCACTCTGGCTCTAGGAAGGGGCCTTCATACCAACGGTCATCTGAGCTGTGGGGGCGGGGTCCCTGCCACTGACCTGTGCCGGTTTTTATTCTTGCGTTTTTTATGGCTGCTATGGTGACTCCCTGAGGAAGTGGAAGAAGCAGCCTTCTGAGGCTTCACTCCCTGCACAGATCCATCCAGATCCTCAGGATCCTCCTGGCTGGGCTCATTTTCCTGATTGTGGAAGTCTGGAGAAGTGTCACTTTCTGTCCCACTTCCTGGCTCCC